>PVIW01008089.1:0-64773 GCA_004026585.1 Noctilio leporinus | reverse complement strand
TGGAGTTCTTTGTAATTTCCCTGAAGTTCTTTGTAATTCCCCTGGAGTTCTTTGTAATTTCCCTGGAGTTCTTTGTAATTTCCCTGGAGTTGTTTGTAGTTCTCCTGGAGTTGTTTACAGTTTTCTTTGATGTGGCTGAGCTCACTGAGCTTCTCTATCATCATTCTTTTGAATTCCTGATCTGATATTCCAGGTGCCTAAATGTTATTCTTACTAAACGTTAAAATGTAGCTCAGTATTGTGCAGACCACTGTAAGCAGGCTGAGCTTGACAAGAATCCAACACAATAAATGTAGCCAACTGCAAAGAAGAAGTCAACACGCAATGATTAAATAGTGTATATAAAAAATGGCTAATGATCCTTTCAGGCAGACAGAGCTTTGGATATGAATCCTCTGACTCCTTGCTGCAAATAAATAAAACCACTTCGCTTGTTCTTGAATAGAATGTCCCAAGCAATGAATGCTTTGAATTCAGTAACAGGCAGCTAGAGAGATCTGTGTGACATGAGATGCTTTTGCATGAGTTCCCATTTAATCTTCCACTTTTTTCTATAATGCAGAACAAATAACTCATTTTCGTCATCACTTTGCATTAGATAACCATTGTGGGTGCCAGTTTGAACTCTGACACCACAATTTCTTCCATGCAGTCTTGTCCTATCTGATAATCTTGCTTTGCTTGCTCTGTGCTTCAGTGGGTCCTACTGGCACATTGGCCTTTTCATGTTGATTTAACAAAAGAGGATCATATGTTTCCCCTGCCTTATTTAGTTGATTAGTTGAACACAGCACAGAAGTGACATAAAATTTTGGGTTCACAAACAAGTTGGATGAAAAAGGTAACGTAGAAAATTATAGTTTGTGAGTATAGTTATATACAGGGTGCATGCAATACATTGGCAATAACTGTAGAGCTCCTTATTTCGTGTGCTTATTAATTTTGAAAAACTGTGTTTCTAAGGTTATGATTTAACATCATTGTTTAAGATATAAGGTATTCTGAGAGCAACCATCATGTCAAAGGAATCTGATGTTAGAGCAACCATCATTTCTGGACTGTGTGCAAAGCAAACTGCTAAGGAAATTGCAGACTTCAATAACATCCTTTTACATACAGTTTACAACATGAAGAAGGTGTATGATGCTGATCCTGATGTCTCCACACCAACAAGGAAAATGCATAAGGTATGCAAGGATTGCACAAGTCCAGATGTTGTACACAGAATCAAGGCGGTCATTAATGAAGATCCAGGAAAGTTAATGTGCTCCATAGCAAGAGAACTGCAGATGTTGGATGCAACAATTTGCAAGATTATTGCTGAAGATACCAGATACAGGTCATATGTTCTTAGAAGAGGCCAGTTTATGACACAGTAGACAAAGGAAAGACACTTTGAAAAAGCAAGGATACTGCTAACTAAATTGAAAAATCCCAAGTCAAAAAACCCCTTGATTTTCTTCTCCAAAGAAAAGAATTCTCAGCAGGACCATATAGTCAACAGAAGAAACAACAGGTGGCTCTGGGAGAATCTTAATGAAGTCCCAATGGTCATGAAAACTTAATTTCCTGCTACAGTGATGGTGTTAGGTGTTGTCAGCAATGAAAGAGATAATCATGCCCCTGAATTTGTTTCCACAAGGCTTGAAGGTGACTGTTGATGTTTACCTTGATGTTTTGAGAGTAGTTGTACCATGGATGAAGCAAGTTGCAAATGGATGTCATTCTATCTTCCAACAAGATGGTGCACCAGCACATAACACCAAAAAGGTGCAAGAATCTCTCAGTGTCAGTGTTGCTGAATTCTGGTCAAAGGAAATCTGGCCTCCTAGTTCACCAAATGGAAATCTTTTAGACTACTATATATGGAGCATTTGTGAAATAGAAGTTAATAAACAACCTCATTCCAATAAAGAGGCTATTAAAGCTAAGGTTGAAAACATGATGATGTCCATGGATAAAGAAAAGTTCATTAAAGTGTGCTCAAGGGTGGCCAGAGCTCAGGAACATTGACACTGAGAAATTCTTGCACCTTTTTGACGTTATGTGCTGGTGTACCATCTTGTTGGAAGATAAAATGACGTTCATTTGCAACTTGCTTCCTTCATGGTACAACTACTTCTCCCAAAACGTCAACGTAAGTATCAATGTAAATATCCACCTTCAAGTCTTGTGGGAAAAACTGCAGGGTCATGATATCTCCTTCATTGCTGACAACACCTAACACCATTGCTATAGCAGGAAATTTCATTTCCATGACCTTTGGGACTTCATTAAGATTCTCCCAGAGCCACCTGTTGTTTTTTCTGTTGACTGGTTCTGCTGAAAATTCTTTTCATTGGAGAAGAAAATCAAGGGGTTTTTTGATTTGGGATTTTTCAATTTTGTTAGTGGTATCCTTGCTTTTTCAAAGCACCTTTCCTTTGTCTGCTGTGTCATAAACTGGCCTCTTCTAAGAACATATGACCTGTATCTGGTATCTTCAGCAATAATCTTGCAAATTGTTGCATCCAACATCTGCAGTTCTCTTGCTATGGAGCACGTTGACTTTCCTGGATCTTCATTAATGACCGCCTTGATTCTGTGTACAACATCTGGACTTGTGCAATCCTTGCATACCTTATGCATTTTCCTTGTTGGTGTGGAGACATCAGGATCAGCATCATACACCTTCTTCATGTTGTAAATTGTATGTAAAAGGATGTTATTGAAGTCTGCAATTTCCTTAGCAGTTTGCCTTGCACACAGTCCAGAAATGATGGTTGGTCTACAATCATATTCCTTTGACAGGATGGTTGCTCTCAGAATTTAATACTTTATATCTGAAACAATGATGTTAAATCATAACCTTAGAAACATAGTTTTTCAAAATTAATAAGCACATGAAATAAGGAGGTGTAACGTTATTGCCAGTTTATCACACACACCCTGTAAACAGATGTTCCTGCCCTTGGACTCTGATTGGTCCAAGAAGTGGTGTCCACACTGGTCAGATTGGAGCTGCTCTGATTGGATGGTGAAGGTGTGGATGGGAGATAAAGCTGTGCAGCTCTGGTTGGATGGGGAAAGCGCCAGTCCTATTGTTTGAAATAGGATTCCAGGAACTCCTTTACAAGGGCTGGCTCAGATGGCAGGAACCACAATGCAGGCTGTCAGTTCAGAGCAGGCTTCTCCCTGAAGTGCAGTTTGCATAAGAGACTCCTGTGTAGAAAGCCCTGCTAGGCTCAGTTTTTAAAAATTTGGGCCCAGTTAGCCACCAGGAGCCTTTCTTATTAGGCATTTTCTTTCTCAGGGTCCTTATGCTAAAGGAGGCTCTGTTTCTCTCCACCTCCATCTCCACCTCCACTCCTTTCTGCATGTGTCTTCTCTTTTTCTCTGTAGAGGCATTCTCCATCTGTATGCTGTGAGGCCCAATGTAGCCTAACTGCCCTCTTTCTCCACTCCAGCAGCCAGATCATATGTCCCTGCCCCCACAGAGGATGATTTGCATTCTTTCTCATTGCCCTGGTCATCTTGGGTTAGGTGTCTCTCCCTCACCTAGTATTTCATGGCTGAGGGGAGGCTTCACTGTCCAGTATAGCTGCAGAGGCCAAACCATGGGAGTGAAAGGCAGCTTGACAAGACAGGGATAAAGTGAGCAGGACAGACATCCAAAGAACGACCACTGCGGAGTATTTGTGGAGTTTTTTCTGGAGAGAACTGGCCGTCACCTAAATCCAGTCTGGTGACTAGAGTATCTCTCTGACTAACCCAAGTGTCTGCATTAGGTTTGCCTACTTAGGGTCTCCTTTAAACGCAGGCATACAAGAGTCACTGCTGTGTTTATGATAAAATGGTGATGAGAACAATGTCTGTTATATCATTTGATGTTCCTATATATTGCTTCTAGACTTTTGTTGAAGAACAGTTATTTTTCTAAGGGATAACAGGTATCATTTTTGAATAAGGGCTTTAAAACTTGTCAGAATACCCTTTTACACGGCCTCAAGGAAGCCCCCATTAGCTGTGCATTAGCACCTGTAGCTGAGTTGAGCTGCAACTTTCAGGCAACTCTATAATAAGCAATCAGAAGGGAAATAGCCAAAGGCTAATATGTATCTATCTGGTAAGGAATCTCAAACTCAGTGCCCATAGTGTCTAGGCAGTTAACAAGGGTGATCTGGGGAGGCTTAAGAGAGTAAGCGAAAACTGTATCAAGTTCAAGCATAATTTAGCTGCCTAGTAACATTGCCTTTTAAAACACTAGGGCTGTCTGGATGAGACAGGTCTTAAGGTCCTCAGTGTGGGTTCCTATTGAGGATGGTTTCCTGCCTAACCCTGTGTGCCCTCCCCAGTGGGGCAGGGCCTCGTCTTTCCATTTGGTTCTGCCAAGGCCCATCCAGACTTCCTGTCCCAAAGTAAGTGACTTCTCTTCCTGCCTAAGGCCTGCCTCCTGTGTTACTGTTTCTTGATGATGCCCCACCTTTTTCAAGTCCTAGGAATGTCTGTCTCTTGAAGGGGACACCTTGACCCTTACCCGCAGGAATAAAACCAGCTATGTCACCTGTAAGATAGTCCTGTCAGAATGCAACAGTGGAGTGCAGCATCTTGGCAGGGGTGCACACTGGATTTTTGGTGAGGAAGTGCTTTCCATGGGTTATCATGGGTTTCCATTTTCATTGAAAATGGAAGGGAGGTGCACATGAGGGCAGATGCAAGTGTTCTCAGTGAAGTCTCTTCTGGATTGTAGATTGATACGTGAGCATTTTTATTTTGCAACAGTATCTTATAAATTTAGTCACTGGGGGTCAAGTCCCCTATGTCAGGTCTCCATAGGGCAGCTGAGTTTAAGGCTATGGAGGGAGACTGCCTCCCAACCCCCACAGTTCCTCGGTTTCTCTTCCATTCTTCTGCACTTACCTCCCACAGTCATTTCTTTTTTCTGTTTTTCTTTTTTTAAAGATTTTATTTATCATTTTTAGAGAGAGAGGGGTATGGAGAGAGGCAGAGAGGGAGAGATACGTCAATGTATGGTTGCCACGGATCTGGCTGGAGACCTGGCTTGCAACTTGGTTATGTGCCCTGGCTAGGAATTGAACCAGGACGCTTTGGGTTTGCAGGCTGCTGCCTTGTCCACTGTGCCACCAACCAGGGCTCCACAGTCATTTCTGATTGCAAATCAACAGGCAACTGAGTGGCATTTCAATTTCAGAATTTAATATTTACAGAGCATGAAGCCCAGCACAAGGCATTAAGATGGCAAAGAACCCTGAAGAGTATGTGGGAATCCCACTGCCTACAGTACTGTGTTTGGAGTGAAATAGCAATGTGGTTAAGAAACTTGAAAAAGAAAAAGAAAAAAGAGATTTACAGGTCTACCATTCTTCATGTAAGAGACAACATTGTGAATAGTGTTTTCATTATTCAACAGGCTGAGCTTTTGTGTACTTTGACTCCAGCACTTTTAGATATTGCTGACTCTATGGAAAATAAAATTCAAAGCAGCCCTCTATTTGAAGATAATATTGAAGCATTCATTCTCTGCCACAGGTGTTCACCATAAGGGATGGAAAGGACTTAAATTATAGATGACTGGATCTGAAATCACCCAGTGGTGGTGAGAGAAGATGTGTGTGCTCAGCCAGCTGGTCTGTGCTTGGGTAGGGTGGAGGTCACCCAGGTGAAGAGTCTGAGCCCTGCAAGGGCATGACGGGCATGGGCTTCCACTGAGGGCCTGTCTGGGCGGGGTGGGATGGGGGCTGTGAGTGTGAAGCTTATTCCCACTTAGCAGACGCACTGAGTGCTTCCTTGGGGTCAGGTTTCTTCGAGGCCTGGGGAAGTCAGTGGAGAACAAGATGGACAAATCACCTGGACTCATCAAACTTATGATCTAGAAGGAGAAGAGAAGTAATGAAACAAAATTTTGGATTGGAGAGGGATCTTACAGAGTACCACCTCTGTGTGCAGCATTGGGGGAATTGGAGATTAAAGTCTGAATGGTCAGAAGAACTCAGCCATCTAGAGTGAGGAAGAGCAGAGACCAGGGCCCTGAGACAGGAAAGAGCTTGGCATATGTGAGAAACTTCCAGATGGTCTGTGTGGCTACAGTGCAGTGAGCACAGGGGAGTGAAGACCTAGGCAAGATCAGGAAGGAAGGCAGAGGCCCTTCCAACAGGGGTAAGAGGGAGGCTTTTAGGCAAGGGAGTCACATAACTTGCCAATAGTGCTGGCAAAGGAATGTGGGGAGTGGGAGCAGGAGGAGACACAGGAACCTATTGCCGGGTCCAGGGAAGATCACGTAAATCGAGAAATCATAATTTCCTTTCCTGAGGATTAAATGGATCAAACTTCCACCTGCCACCTGCAGTGAACTTGCAGTGAGTGGTTGGCTGGTTAATGAAATTATTGCAGACCCGTTGGCCCAGTTAGGTTTGGGTGACAGCAGAAGGGCAGGGGAGGAGCTGCTTCCCAGGCAGAAGCAAAGGAGAGGCAGGGAAGGTCCACCAGGAAAAGAGCGACATCTCTCTGGCTATGGTTGCCTTGCTCAGCTCCCTCCCAGACTCCCCTTTCCTTCCCTAAGGCCAGGAGAAATAAGATTGCCCAGGACAGGAGGGCAATCAAGCCACACCATGACCAATAGTTAATAATACACAAGTAGTCATGGTGCTGAGAAGCCTTAAAGAGAGACCAAGTCTGCATGGCCTTGTTGTAATGAGCTTGATTTAACCTTGAAAGGGGGTGTGGCGGGGTGGTGGGAGAGACTGTTTTTTAATTTAGGTTGATTAAAGTCTTTCTCATTTTGTAATAATTGCAGTCCCTATGCTATAATGAATTGCTGATAAATTCAGCCCTGTCCTGAGTGGGACTGGAAAGAGGTGAGGAGCTGAGTCAATGATACATGGTACGGGGATGGAAAAGCTTCTGAGGAGGCATGTGGGCAAGTTGAGAGTGAAAGTTGTCCTGGACCACACAGATTGATGATTTGCTGGGTATAGGGAACACAGTCAGAAAATGAGGTTCATGGAGCTGGAATCCCTGAGAGGGTGGGCACCCCTGAGTCCCTGAGACCCAGAGTCCCCAGTGGTTGCTGCATAGCCCAGCTTGAGAATCACTGGTCTTGTCCACCCTCCTCATGCTGCAAATAAGTGATGGCTCATCTAGGGTTGCCCATTGAGTTGGCACAGCCAGAACTAGAGCCCAGCTTTCTAGATATCCCCTCCTCCTGACTCCATCCCATGAGACTGCAGCTTGAGAGGAAGGTGCAGAAGAGGTCTCCCTAATCAGACCTGGGTCAAACAGACAGGGCTCAGGTTGACTTTCAGAACCTGCAAGAAAATTGGCTACTCCTGCATAAGCCTCTGAAGGCAACAAGACAATAAATACTGAGAGTGCATTTTGTGTTTCAGAACCTGCCAGGAGGAGGCTGATCATTCTACCTCTGTGGCCACAATGCTAACTGCCTACCTCACTAAACCCCTGTCAAAACTCCCTGGGAAAACCCTGAGTTTCTCCAATAGAGAAAATGGAACAAGGTAAGAAACTGAAGGGTGGAGGTGGCCTTGAGGGACACCCTTTCTGGGCAAAGCAGAGCTCTTTACCAATGGATGACAGAAGTGGCCATAAGACCTGACTCTCAACGGTGCCTCTTAGTACCCACTGTGACCAGCAAAGGAAACTCAAAGGTGTCCTCAGAAGACAGACCTTCCCAGGGCATACAGGGCACAGAAAAATTCTTTCATAAGATTTGTAAACTTTTTATTTTGAGATAAGTACACCAATACAAAAGTTGCCAGAACAGTACAAAGGGTTTCCTTATCATTTTTACCTTACTTACCTGAATGTTAACATTGTACAAAACATAGTGCAATCATGAAAAGCAGAAAATTACTACTGATATACTAGTAAAAACCTACACGCCTGATTCAGATGTTGTCAGATGGCCCACTAAAGGACCCATCCTGGTCCGGGGTCACACTGTGCATTTGGTTGTTATGTCTCCATACTCTTCCTGTCAGAGGCAGTTCCTTAGTCTGTTGTTCTTGATCTTAGCACTTTGGAAGAATGTCTCAATTTGGGCTTGTGTGATGTCCTCCTGTTTCAATTTAGGTCTTCATGCTGGAAAGTGCCACCTGAGTGAGGTGGTATCTTCTCGGTGCATTGCATGGGGAAGGCGTGGTGTTTCTGTTTAAAGTGTCCTATTACTTTGATCACCTGGGTAACTTCTTTTCAAACCTTGCACGTGAAGATAAAATGCTCTGAGATTTCACTGAACTGTGTGTGTGATTTAAAGAAAGCTCAGTACAAATGAAACAACTGGCGCTTTTTGGAGAGCTCTAGGATTGACTTTCCAAGGGGGTTCAGTATACTCTGCTACCTCATTTTCCTCTGTTGCAGCCAGAGCAAGGAGAAATAAAACCTCTTTCTTTTATATTTTAGAGCAGTGAAATTAGGTGTTAGGTTAAATTCAAAGTCCCAGAAGCAGAAAATTGATGAGTATTTTCTATGCCAATAAATATGTTTAGAAGAACTTGCATTTGCTTAAAGTATTTCCCTGGGATCTCGAAGCTTGGAGATGGGGCTTCAACTACCAGAAGGTACCATGTAACAAGAGTTAAATGGCCCTTCTGGCAAAGGTGACATCCTGTCACCTCTGAGAAGGAACCAAGCACCGCTCTGCCAAAGGGCTTTTGAGGAGGAGATTTAATGCATTTTTTCCCCCTCAGTGAGTGATTCATATCAATGACAAAACTCTGGCTCAAATGTGGCATTGAGAGATTTTTGGAAATTATTTTTTATAGAGGAGAAAATAATCCCAAAGGAAGTTAAATCCTTTTACAAAGGTTTTTAATCCTCAAATTAAAGGGAAGTGGAGTATTAGTCAAGCTTCTGGCTCATTTGAGGGGAAAGAATGGCTGTCATGGGGAGATTCTGAATCTTCGGGAAGGATTGTGAAAATAAATAACTGGTTAGGCGGAAGAGGTGGGAGCAGGGGGGGCAGGTGCAGACCTGACTCAGAGGGTAGTTGTCCTCAGGGCACAGATGTCAGCACAGGTCTGGGAGGGAGACCCAAGTAGGTGTGGAGGATGGAAGAGATCATGGCCTGGATCACTCAGGTCTTCAGGTGAGAAACACTTCGGCCTGGCCGTTTTGCTTGAATCTTAGTTGCCAAGGACCTTTTCATTCTGTCCCCACCTGTGGGTGGGTCCTGTGATAGCATCCTGAACAACTGACTGTATAGCCTGGTATCTCCAACCAAGGGGGTGGATAGCACTTCTCAAGACAGGCCTCCGCCTGTCTTTGGCTTGGGCTCTCATAAAGTATTTCTCCCTATTGAGCAGAAATCATTTCTCCTATAAAGTCTACCCCTTGTTCCTGGGTTGGCCCTCTCTATTCATACTGAATAAGTTAATATTTTATTGCTAGGAACACCAGGCCACTTGAATCCTATCCCACACCATTCAGACTCCTCATTTTACCTACAGGTTTCCTCATTGCTCACCTCCCATGGTTTCCCCACTCAGTGTCCTGGTCTCCTACCTGAGCTCTCTATTGAGATGTGGTGCCCTGAATATAGCACCACCCCTTTCCCATGAGTATCTGTCTCAGAGCAGCAGGTACCCAGTACACACATCTGTCCAGATGAAAACCTCCCCAGGAGTGTCTGGATGCCATCCTGGCCATGTTACCTGACAACTGCTCTTATTGGCTCTGCACAGTGGGCAAACTTTGGATATAACTTAGCAAAACAAACTTTTGATACATACAGCAATCTCAGTAAATCTTCAGGATTGATGTTGAGTGAAAAAAGCAACCCCAAGAAAACATACTCACTGATATACTTGATAAAGGTATAATATCCAAAATTGAAGAATTTTTAAAACTCAACACTGAAAAAACAACCAATCCATTTAAAAAATGGGCAAAGCCCTTGAATAGACTCTACTCCAAAAAGGACATACAGATGGCCAATAGACATATGAAAAGATGTTTAACATCACTAGCCATCAGAGAAATGCAAATTAAAACTAAAATGAGATATCACCTCACACCTGTCAGAACGGCCATCATCAATAAATCAACAAACAAGTGCTGGCGAGGATGTGGAGAAAGGGGAACACTTCTTCACTGTTAATGGGAATGCAGGTTTGTGCAGCCACTGTGGAAAGCAGTGTGGAGTCACTTCAAAAAATTTAAAATGGAACAGCCTTATGATCCAGTGATCCTACTTCTGGATATTTATCCAAAGAAACCCAAACACTAATTCAAAAGAATACATGCACCCCTTTGTTCTTTGCAGCATTATTTACAATAGCCAAGATTTGGAAGCAGCCCAGGTGTCCATCTGTAGATGAGTAGATAAAAAAGCTTTGGTGCATGTACACAATGAAATACTACTCAGTTGTGAAAAGGAAGTCTTACCTTTTGCGGTAGCATGAATGGACCTGGAAAACATTACGTTAGGTGAAATAAGCTAGTCAGAGGACAAGTACCAAATGATTTCACTTATATGTGGAATCTAATGAACAAAATAAATTAACAAATAAATAGAGACAGACTCATAGATACAGAGAATAGACCAACAGCTGTTAGTAGGGAGTGGGTAATGTGGGGCTGGGTAAAAAGGGTAAGGGATTTAAGAAAGAAACAAAAAACCTTATAGACCTTATAGACAACAATATGGTGATTACCAGAGGGAAAGGAGGTAAGAGAGGGTAAAGGGGTGATAAATGGTGATTGAAGGAAACTTGACTTGGGGTGGTGAACACATAATAAAATATACAGATGATGTAGTCTAGAACTGTACACCTGAAACCTATATAATTTTATTCATGTCACTCCAATAAATTCCACTTAAAAATTTTTTTTTAAAGAGTAATCCCAAAGGGTTGCATAGTGTAAAATTCCATTTATATAACATTCCTGAAATGACAAAATTATAAAAATGGAGAACAGATTAGTGGTTAAAAGGGGTGTGGGGTGCAAGGGAAGTAGGTGTGGGTAAGAGGAATCCTGGTGGTGAGGGCAATGTTCTGTTTTTTTTACTGCAGTGTCCTGGTTGTGTTATACTAAAGTTTTGCAAGATGTCAACATTAGGGGAAATTGGGTAAAAGGTACAGGGCATCTCTTTGTACTACTTCTTTTTTAATTTTCATTTTATTTTAATTTAATTTATTTTTTAAAAGATTTTATATATTATTTCCAGAGAGAAAGGAAGGGAGAGAGGCAGAGAGGTAGAGAAACATCAATATATGGTTACCTTTCACCTGCCTCCAGCCACGTACCTGGCTGGAGACCTGGCTTGCAACCTGATTATGTGCCCGGGCTGGGGAATCGAACCAGCAACCCCTGGTTCACAGGCCTGCACCTTATCCACTGTGCCACCAGCCAGGGCAGTAATACTTCTTAACTGCATGTGAATCTACAATTACTTCAAAATAAAAAGTTAAACTATCAGAATGCAGCATAAAACTGAAGGGATGAAAGATGGAATTTGCAGAAGGTTTTGTTAACAAAGTTATATCACCCACACAGTGGCAAAAAATATCACTGCACAGGGGCACAGTCACTACAATTGATGTCCCACGTTCTACCAGCCTAGCAGCCCTGGAGGAATGAGGACCCCCTTCCTCCGTAGTGCCAGCAGGTTGTCCCCAGGGGCTCAGGATGGGGAGACGGTCAGTACTACTTACTGGTGACTGAGGGCACTTTGAGTTGCTTCTGCCCCAGGAACAAGGTCTAGGACCACAGGCTGTGCTCATGGCTTCCTTTCCTCTTGCAGACGAACACTGCTGCTTTACTCTGCCTCCTTTCTCCCTGTGGGTCATCGCACTTACGCTGATGCAGTGAAGCCGGTGAGTGGTAATCCAGCTACCTGGGAACTGGCCAGGTGGTTAGAGCCATTTCCTCTGGGCCCGCAGGCCTTGGGCCACCTTTGGAGCAGGGCTTTAGAACTTCTAGGAGACTCAGCCACTTGCTCACATTGTTCACACCCCACCCAACCCCCCAAACCTCCCATCAGATGAGTTTTAGAGGTTAAGAGTTTAGACTCTAGAATCTCTCAGGCCTGGTTTCAGTTTCAGTTCTATTACTTAGTAAGTTGGGCATTTAAAAAGTATCTTTTCCTCACTTGTAGCATGGTATAATAATCATAATTACTATATGGAGTTATTATGAGAATTAAGGATAATGCATACACTGCACCATGCACACAGTAATGATGAAGATGACAGTGATGATGGTGATGGTAATGGTGATGATGATTGCTGATGAGAAAAGTAACTTCCCAAGCAACACTTAACTGGTGGCAGAGCCTGTGTTACAATCCAGTCTCCTGGTTCTGAGTCCAAGCTTTTTCACAAAAGTATGGTGCTTTTCCAGACAGGAAGAGCCAGGAAGGGAGGACAGGCCTGGTCCACTCAAGAAGCATTGGTTGTTACTGCCTAGGGGAGGCTTGGTCGCTGCCCTCAAGATCCTAGTTCCTGACTTGGGGTCTAATCTTCCAAACTAGGTTGGCAGCAAAGCTGTCTTGGTCACCGGCTGTGACTCTGGATTTGGCTTTTCCTTGGCCAAGCATCTGCATTCAAAAGGCTTCCTTGTGTTTGCAGGCTGCTTGATGAAGGTAAGAGACGGGTTAGCTTTGTCACCATGTCCTTTCACACATAGTCATTGTTTTGTAGGATTTTTTTTTTAATTGCAATAAAATACACATAACATAAAATAGACTGTCTTAATCATTTTTAAGTGTACTCTTCAGTGGTATTAAATATATTCACGTTGTCTAAGTAACTCATGTAAGTAGAATCACACAGTACTTGTATTTCTGTGACTGACTTATTTCACTTAGCATAATGTCTTCAAGGTTTGTCCATGTTGTAGTAATTTACAAAATTTCTTTTTTTAAAGCTGAATAAGATTGCATCGTATGCATATATTACATTTTACTTACCCATTTGTCTGTTGATGGACGACAGTTGGGTTGCTTCCATGTTTTAGCTACTGTGAATAATGCTGCTATGAACATGGGTGTACAAATAGCTCTTCAAGACCCTGCTTTCAATTCTTTTGTGTATATACCCAGATGTAGAGTTGTTGATTATATAGCAATTTTATTTTAATTTTTTGGGGAACTGCCAAACTGTCTTCCACAGCAGCTATACTGTTTTACCTTTCCACCAACAACATATAAGGATCTAATTTCTCCACATCCTTGCCATATAATCGACTTTGTTTATACTGAAACAAAGAGACTATTATCAGAGAATGAGTGGAAAAGCTATACAACTTGCCTGATTTTTCTTTCGTTTCTTATGCTTTTGGTGTCATACCCAAAAAATTATTGCCAAATCCAATGTCATGAAGCCTTTGTACTATCTTTTCTTCTAAGTTTTATTTTAGTTCATGCATTTTTTCTCATCCCATTTTGAATTTCTGTATGAGGTAAGGGTCCAACTTCATTCTTTTGCATGTTGATGTCCACCTTTATCAGAAGCTCTTTCTGAAAAGACTGTCCATTCCCGCATTAAATGGTTCTGGCACCCTTGTCAGTGGAATTTAGGGTGCATGAAGGGGCATACTGGGACATGAGGCCGCAAAAGTAATTGGGAGACATTTTT
The DNA here is from genome assembly GCA_004026585.1 of Noctilio leporinus. Taxonomy (NCBI): domain Eukaryota; kingdom Metazoa; phylum Chordata; class Mammalia; order Chiroptera; family Noctilionidae; genus Noctilio; species Noctilio leporinus. The sequence continues at coordinate 51,181 of PVIW01008089.1, read as the reverse complement.
CCCAATTTAGAGAGTTGTGCGATCACCACAGTTCACTTTTAGAGCCTTTCCAGTTCTTAAAAATTTCCCTCTTGAGCATTTGCGCATCCTCCATTCCTTGTTCCTATTCTAGATAGCCACTTTATCTGTCTCTTCACGTTTGTCTTTTCTGGACTGTTCATGTGAATAGAATCCTATAATACACAGGTTTTTGTGCCATTATTTTATTAAGTTTCTTTCACTTAATATAATATTTTTAACGTTCATCCATGTTGTAGAATTATAGGTAATTTATTCCTTTTTATTGCTGGATAGTATTCTGTTGTATGGATATATTACATTTAAAAATGCATTTTTTAATGGATATTTGGATAAAAATATGGTCGGATTTTTGGCCATTAAAAATAATTCTGCTGTGAACATTCACATACATTTTTCTGTGGAGACATGTTTCTACCTGGTTCTCTTTAGTGGAATTTAGAAACCAACATCTGAGCATTAAGGGTGCTTATTGCTAATGGGGCATTTCTGCTCTTTGTCTCTGAATGGACAGAGCTAAAAGATGCATCAATAGTCATGCATACATATACACATATTCACATACTATATTTATCTCCTAGCTCCATTTCCTGTAAATGTCACACACACACACATAACTTATGAGGTTATACGGACCTTCTATTTCACATCAACACGCCATTCTTTCTTGATTCCCTCATTCCATATTTGTTTATTTCTTCTCCTGTAGTTGGAACCCTGATACTCAACTATGTCAGTATATTTATTCTTTTGGTTAATCCTATAATATACACACAATGGCTTCAGAATTGCTACATTCATCCCATTACAAACAGCCAACCTACTAAGTAGTTGTCTCAGATCCGATCTTCCAGGAAGCAGATGCTGAAATAGAATTAGATTTGTAAGAGGTTGATTTGGGAAATGCCTATAATGGCTAAAGGGGAACAGGGCATGTAGAGGCAGGGAAATCGTTTAGATTGTAATGCAGGTCTGTGAAAAGAAATTGGAGGGAAGGAGGATTGGGTAGGCAGAGCTTTCAACTGTGTCCTGAGAGTCTTAGCTGAGATGAAGCCAAAATCCCATGTTTGAGGAGACCTGCCTTGGGCAGGCAAGGATGGTTCAGGGGGCCTGCCATGCATGACCTCTGGCTGAGAGAAGCCCTGGCAGTATCGCTGTGGCTGTGGCACTCATGCTGTGGTGGTTCTGAAGGTGTGGCAGCCAGAGACTGTGCACCGGCTACTCCCACAGCAGATTGTTCTGAAAGGAGGTGTACTATGGTCACCACAGTTTTCTTTTCAGGTTTCTTTAAAGTATTTATCTGTTGACTAGAAGTATGCAAAGTACCATATTTAAAAGTTATTTGGATTCTTTTTTGTCTTTATTATTATATTAGTTATTTGAAATACAGTTTGACTGATTTATTTGTATTGTTCCATTCATTCTGTTTGACTTAATTTTGGACCATGTATAAAATGTTAGCAAGGCTCTAAAGTCAAAATTATTTAAAAACGTGTGCTTTGAGTAGTGTCACTTTCCCATCTATCTTTTTTTTTTATTGTTGTATTTCCCTCACTGCTCCCCACTGCCCCACCCTCCCCATCCCCCATCTCACAGGCAATCCCACATGTTGTCCATGATATGGGTCACCCATGCTAGTTCCTTGACTAAATTGTTCCCCTTCTTTGCCTCTTTCTCCCCCTCCCCTCTGCACACTGAAAGTCTGTTCCTTGTTTCCATTCCTCTGGTTCTATTTTGTTTGTTTGTTTTTTCATATACAAATAAAGCTATAATGAATAACCTTGTTAGTCATTGTATATATGCATTTTTTGTGTATATGTATTTTTTGTATTGTTGAGGGGTTTCTCTTTAAGGCAAATTCCAAGGAATGAGATTACTCTTAGGTCAAAGGGTTTTAAAAATACCCTCATTTAAAAAAGTATTTCCAAATTTCCTATAATAGGGGCTGTATAATTTTAAATTCCCCTAAGTAATATATGAGCATACCTGTTTTCACACAATTCTACCAAATGAGTGTGCATCAAGCTTTTGATTTGTGCTGATCTGGTAGGTGAAAAATGTATCTTAGTGTAACTTTAATTTGTATTTCTCTTATTGTCAATGAGTCCACGTCCCTGTCTTTAAAGGCATGACTCAGAAGTTATACCTGTGCTCTCACTGTATTGGCCAGGACTTAGTCACCTGGCCTTATCTGACTGCTAGGGAAGCTGGGAAATGTAGTGGGTATTCTGAGACAAAAGGTTCCCTGTTTAAAGTCACAGGTTTCACTATGATAGAAGGAAAGATGGGTATTTGGGATAACTTGTTGCCTCCACTCAGTGGCTGAGACATTTTTCTTTATTTCAAGGTAAAAGGAACCCAGGGCTCTGGCTGGTGTGGCTCAGTGGAAAGGCGTGCGCCTGCGAACCCAAAGGTTGCTGATTCAATGCCCCAGCCAGGGCACATAACCAGGTTGTAAGTTAGGTCTCGAGCCAGGTCCTTAGCTGGAGGCAGGTGAAAGGTACATTGATGTTTCTCTCCCTTTTTTCCTCCCTCCTTGCCCTTCTCTCTGAAAATAATGAATAAATCTTTTTTTTTTTTTTTTTTTTTTTTAAGAAAAAGGAGGAACCCAGGAAAGGAATTTTTTAATACTAGGTTTGATATCTATGAAAACAATATCTGTTCAATGTAAAATTTTCTATAATATAAAAAGATACAAATAATAAAGTAATTTACATTGCCATGGTCTGAACATGTTTCCACGTCTGAAGAGTTTATTTGTCCTTTTAATTTTTACTTCTTTTCAATTATGAAAGTAATACATATTTATAACAGAATCAAATAATACAGAAATTGGTGATGTAAAAAAGCGGTCTTTTCAGTTCAGTTTCTTGCCCCATAGTAACTAAAATGCATGTGTGCACATTTGTGACTTTTGCAGTTATAAACACAGCCACACATCTTTGCATACTTTCATTAGTAATTCTTAGGAAAAATTTCTAGATGTGAAAGTTCTAGGTAAAAAGGTTTGTAGACTTTATATTCTCTTCACATCTGCCCAATTGCTTCCCAAATGGCTGTACTAATACCTACTCCTTCTGACAGTGCATGAAGGAGCTTGTTTGGGGAGGGATTGGGGGTGATAGGTGGGGTATGCTTGGAGCTGGGTTCCCTGTGTAATGTGGACCTGCCAGTAGGCCTGGTAGGAGCTGCAAGGCCACAAAACATTTTGTGCTTTTCAAGTTCTTTGTATATATGTTCAGTACCTATACCATTGTGCTGGATTGTCCAGTGATACAGGGGCCTGCCCTGGACTCCAGAGTGCAGTGTAGAGGAGGCTGCTTGGTGCTGCAGAGGAAGGAGCCTTTGAGACAGAGTCCAGGCCCTTGAGTTCTAACCCAGATCATCCACTAACCCGGGGATTGGCAAATCCAGCTCCCCTGGGCCCCAGTCTACTCATTCTTATAATAAGAGGGTTGAATTAGGTGACCTTAGGTCCTTCCACTCACTCACTGTCTCTTTGGTGTCATGGCTTGTCTTTCCTGGGCAAAAGCTAGAGGAAGCAGAAGTCACTAGGGTTAAAAAAAAAGTGTTTCTCCTTCTGCCAGGTATTGCATATCAGTTACGCAAATCAGAATGGGTCAGATCCACCAGAGACTATGATAACGTGCCATGGAAAATGAGAGGGGAGATTTAGTCTATAGCCAGTTCTGAGGCATGAAGCCACATGACAGATTCCAGCTGTTTCTGTACCCAGACACTCCCCTGGCCCTTATTTAGCCTGGGGCCAACTCCAGGACTTGGCTTCAGCAGATATCTTTGCCCTCTTACATCACTAACTCCTCACTTTCTACTGGATCATTTTGTCGTGTGTGTGCATCCACCCCCACGTTCTATGTGTACTGCTATCCCATTTTTCTGCTTCTATTTGTAGAAAAGCACTCCTAGCAGCTTGTTTGTAGTAGATGTTTTCACTTTTTTACTTTATATATATATTTTTTCAACCCACCTGGATTGGTCTGATGCCTGTACCACTCCAATTATTCATTTATTTAACAAATATTTATTGAGTACCTATTATGAGTTGACAAAATTCTGTGATGATAGAGCATTTAACAATTCAGTAAAAAGTTCTTGCCTTTGTGTAGCTTACATGGGTGGCATAGTGGGGAGACAGGCAAGGAATATGATAAATAAGTAAATGGTTTCTCTGTGGGCTCATAAAAAGCTATGGAGAAAAATAAAGAAGGAAAAGAAGATGGAGGGATGAATGTGATAGAGGAGGTATTCAGTTTTAAAGAGGGAAGAAAGACCTCACCAGGAAGGTGACAATGGAAGGAGGTAAAAGAGCAATCTTGAAAATATCTAGGCAAGGGAGGACTGCCAAGCCAAAGCTCCAAGGAGGGTGTGTGTCTGGTGTGTTAGGGAAACAGCAGGACATCTCTGTGGCTGCAGCCAAGTGAGGGAGAAGGGGAATGGTGGAGCAGGCAGGGGGTGTAAGATTTTGTAAAGGAGAAGAAACGAATTACCCCTCTCTGGGATTGTAAGGAAGTCTCAGTGGGCCAAGGGGGTGTCTAATCACCATCTGGAAGGATAAACAGGAGTCCCCTGTGATGAGTGGAGGTGACATACCCAGACGCTGCCCGCAGTCTGACGCAGCCGAAACCCAGTGCCTTTGCGGAAGAAGAGGAGATGAGCTGGGAAAGGAGGGCAGGGGAGTCCTAAAGGCCTCTGGCATGGCTTTTATCAAGGAGGCCAAAAGTCCCCATTTTGCCAGATCCATTGGTCACTTCTCAGACCATGTCACACTCAACCCATCAGCAGACTTGACCAAACTACTCTTGTTTGGGACACTTTATTTCTCTACTCTGTGGATACCCTACTCCTGTGATTTCTGTCCATCTTCTCTGCTAGCTCCTCTTACTTTTTCCTGTAACTGTTACTATGCCCAGGCATGCTTCTCTTGTCACAGTGTTTCTAATACATTTGACAAGATGCTCATATGTGCCCCAACCTGTGGCTCAGTTGATTGGGTATCATCTTCCAGACTGAAAGGTCACTGGTTTGATTCCCAGCCAGGGCACATGCATGGGTTGTGGCCTGGTGGACAGCTAGGGGCACAAGAGGCAACTGATCAATGTTTCTCTCTCTTTCTCCATCCCTTCCCCTATCTCTAAAAGTAACTAAATAAAATCTTTTTTAAGAACGATGCTCACGTGTAACACGTGTTGAGCACCATTACATCCTGCCTTGCAGTGCTAGACTACCAACAATAAACACCAAAAGACTAAGGCCTTTCTGCCAGGATTAGCGCATCACCTGCCTCACCCCTGTAATAAACTGGGGTGTAGGAAGTGAAAGCTTGGAAAGGGATATTAGTATGTCATGGTGTTTTCCATGTCTCAAGTCAAATGAAGTCAGTTTCAAAAGAACTCCTTGGAGAGCTTACCATTTTGTGCCCTGGAGTCTGAGGCCACCAAATGGAGTGTATGTTTACCAAAAGAAGTGTAAAGGCCCAGAAAGAGGCTGGAGTGGCTCATCTGGAAGCAGAACAGAGAGAGCTGCACAGGGAAAGGGTAGTCCTACCTGAGCCAGATGCTGTTGCCCAAACCTGGTGTGGATAATGGGGAGAGCTCCTGTAATCACCTTAAGGGCACCTGCCCAGTGAAACTCCTAGGGGTCCACGTGACCCAGCCAAGAGGAGCCTCACTGAAGCCCAGGTGAGGGAGAAGATGCCCAGCTGGAGAAGGGAAGGGCACACGAGTCACTAGGGGAGGGATCTTTGCAGACCCCACCAAAGTGCCCCAGGGAGGGAGGGCCAGCCCTCATGTACCTGCTGGACAAGGCACCAGCAGCAGACAGCAGTGGCAACACCCTCAGAGATTGCAGTCTGCTCCCACATGTGTCAGTGCCAGGGTCTAACCTGGGAGGGTGTGAGGCTAAGGAATAAGAGAGGAGAAGGAGCTAGACCATAGTCTCCATCCCTGCTACCTGGTGCCACACACTGGCTTCCCACACTTCTGCAGGCCTGGGACAGGGAAGGCCCTAAACTGGCTACAGGTTTCAGAGTTTGGGTTTTCAAACCAGGTTGGGCTAGAGTTATTCGATTAGTAGACTGAACGGGACTTTGTTTATACTGAAACAAAGAGACAATTATCAGGGAATGAGTGGAAAAGCTATACGGCTTGCCTGAAATTTCATCCATAGGTGGAAAAAATAGCTTACAGGTGAAGTTTAATGGGATAATGAAAGAAGTTGGTTTACTAATAAACTAGTTACACAGGCACCAAAGCAGCAGGACCAAAAGCTGGTTTCTGAGCAGCAAGACAGATGTGGACAAAGGCAGAAACCCTGTAGCCAGGGAGGCACTGTGGCCTAGGCAGTGTGGCTGCGGCCTGAGGTGGATCTGGAAGGGGCTGGGCCACCATGGTCTGTAGTCCGCAGGCTAGGGGCAGTTGGGAAGGTTTCCTTTGAATAGCCGGGGCAAAATGAGAGTCCCTTTCTCTGCTTAAGTGGCTGTCAGGAGCAGGATGTGGAGGCTGCTCAGACCTGGGAGACATGTCAGGTGAGGATAGGAGGGTAGAACTTTTCTCCTGGGTACATGAATGCTGAACCCAAGGCCTCAGGCAGTTTTGTTTGAATGAAAGCTCTTGCCAGCCACACTGCCAAATCAAGCTCTTGTGGACACCCTGACCCGATGTACGAGACATCCCTGGGACTGCAGGATCATTGGCTCCATGCTAGCTGGAGGCACAAGGAGAGGTCTGGGGTGGCGTCCAGAAGTTGCTGAAGGTGGCAGCAGGATTAACCATCTGGAAAGAGGAAAGGACACTCGGGTACCTTTCGTATGTCTCAGCTGGAATTGGTCCTATTGAAAGTCTATGTCAGCAACCCATTGAAGACTTAGATTTCTTGGGTTCAGCTCCAAAGGGGATTTGGGGAGCCATGCTATGAAGACTGTATTAAAACAAGGCATGGTTTCCTGGTGCCTATGTGCTGTGTGTGGAAAAGGAAGGTGTCTGGGGCACCAGCCTGTCCAGCCTCTGGAGTTGAAGATGGTGTTCCAGGGCACTTCTGTGGTGAGCGCTCTGTGGGAATGGCAGCAGAAGCTTCAGGCCTATCTGTCCTCTGTGGATGGAACACCTGCTGTGTCATCTGGGAAGGTTGGCACGTCCAGGGGCTTTCAGAGCAAAGCCTGGCATGAATCAAGCCTCACACATGGCTGCTCTGTGTAGAGGTGGCTCTGGGTGTAGCTGCCATTCTGGTGCCAGTTTGGGCAGAGGCTCAGGAGCCATGTGGTTGCTTCTTCAGCAGGGCCACTGGCAGGAGGGTGGGCCTGGAGAGGATGGCTGGGAGTTGAGGGGTGGAGGAGACCTCATAGAGGGGGGACATCAGCCTGACCTCCTATCTGATGCCTGGGTTTCCTCTGCACCACATTCCCCACCCTGCCCCAACCCTCACCTCCACCCTCATTGTCTGAACACCCCTTAGACAGTCTTAGGACTGTGAAAGTCACTCCTTATTTTGAGCCAAATTTGCCTGCTTGGCTCTGGTTCTGTTTTCTGGGCTTCACAGGACAGGTCGGCTCTCTTGCCACCACGTTCTCCCTGAGTTTTTTCTCTGGAATGAGTATCTCCATCGCTTTTGGCCCCATTTGACACGGTCCCTTCACTGTTTTCTCCTGAGTTCCTCTAACAGCGCACCTCTCTAATCTCAAACTCCAGTCTATGCGACTCTGCCTAACCTGGACATAGTGGCCATCCCTGTGCATTCTGCTCTAGCCCTGGCTTTAGTACTGGCTGTCTGTGTCCTGGCTGGGAGTAGGCACTCCTCTTAACGCTTTACCCTCCACAGCTACTTCTGTCCTCTTGTAAGAAGCATCGCTGTACCATCACCATTGAGAATATCACTGCCAATTAAATTATGACTGACAGTGTTTAATTTTCATTTCGTTTGCAGCTCATCCGTATTGTGAAAAAATGTGTTGTAGAATAAGTGAAATATGATAATCCAACCCGTCTCCTGATATGAATGAGAACTAATGAGCTAATGCACATTAAGTGCTTAGCACACTGTGAAGCACAGTAAATACTCAATAAATGGCACTTGCTTTTATTCACATCCTCCCAAAGCTCACTGCACAGACCCTACCTGCCTTTCCAGACTCATGGCTTGCAGCTTCCTCAGAGCCCCTATTCTGAGCTGTCACTGCCTTTGGAAAGCCTTCCCTGCCCTCCCCACCTTCTGTGCAGACCCCACCTTCCACAAGGTTTCTTACAGCGTATACTCTTTATATTGTTTGCTCACTTATCTGCTGCCTTCCCTAAAATGTGAATCTTTGAGAAACGGGGACTATTACTCATTTCTGTTTCTCCAGTACTTAGTCCAATGTTAGAACATGATAGAAGCCCAAGAAATGTTTGCTGAGGGGACAATACTTTTCTCATGCCTGAATTTGCATAGTGCTTCATCTTGAATAGGTTTTTATTTTTTAATAATTAAGATTTTATTATTTTCAGAGTGAGGAGAAGGGAGAGAGGCAGAGAGGGAGAGAGACATCAATGTATGGTTGCCTTTTACCTGCCTCCAGCTATGGACCTGGCTGGAGACCTGGCTTGCAAACTGGTTATGTGCCCTGGCTGGGAATCCAACCAGAGACCTTTGGGTTTGCAGGCTGGCATCTTATCTACTGTGCCACCAGCCAGGGCTTAAACAGGTTTTTTAAAAGAACAGTTTCCTCATTCTATTCACCTGAGCAGTTCGGGAAGGGTGGTGATATACTCTGCTGCTCCCTGGCTCCGAGCAGCTTCCCCATCCCTCAGCTTGAGAGCAGCAGACAGATCCAGGCATGAGCACTGATGGCTCACAGAGCACCTTTCCAACTTCACAGATGGGCAAGCTGAGGCCCACATAGGTGAACATATAATCCCAAGGTCACACACACTTCTAGTGAGAGGTGAAGCTCAGATGTCCTTATGATTAACTGTAGCTGGAAAAACTGGGCACCTGTGAGGGATGCAGCTGAGTGCACAGAGCCTGGTTAGTGACTGAACGGCAGCAGAGCCCAGCCTGGGCAGGTGCCAGGTCTTCAGCTTAGAACAAAGATGGTACACTGGCAACTTGCTGGTCACATGTGGTCTGCGGATGTGCTTTGGCCCATGTATTGTATTTTAGAAACCTAAATAAGTTGGCAACACTTAAAAAGTTGAGAGGTTTCACACAGAAGTCCCAATAAGCAGCCTCTGTTAACCCAGGGCTTATAGGCACATGTGCCAATATCTAGCAGGGACTGAGAAGGAAGACTTGTACTCCCCTCTTGCGTATCCCCCCTTCTCATCATGTGGTTACTCACATGCCTGGCCCTGGTAAGTATCAGGTTTGCAACCTCTGTTTAGAGAAATGATCCTGCTAGTGAGGATTTAGGGGTTCCTAGTTATGTCTGTGACAGTTTGGTGCGTGGTGCATGTTTAGCGCCACTCCCTGCTGATGGAGCAGGCTCAGGTGGGCCTCTAGAGGCCACTGCTTCAGTTGTTAGTAGCCCCAGGCTTAGGCAGCTCCCCACCTTGGCCCTTGTCTTCATCCTAGAGGCGGGAGGATGAAGCAGCTTCTCTTTCCTCCCCAGGACAAAGGGGATGTTGGAGCCAAGGAATTGGACAGCTTGAAGAGTGATCGATTGAGAACTGTTCAGCTCAATGTCTGCCAAAGGGAGGAGGTGGAGAAAGTGGTGGAGGTCATCCACTCGAGCCTGGAGGACCCTGAGAAAGGTAGGAGGTACCCTGAGGCAGTGGAGCACTGCACGGGAGCCCTTTAAACACTATCTTCCATTTGCTGGTATCCTGCCAAAAGCCCGCGTTCTTTACTGTTCAAACTCTTGCACAGGAGGAGGAAGTGGGTTGGCTGAAACACACTTTGCAATCAGGCGACGTGAAATAGAGGCACAGAATCTGCAGGAGTGATGAATGGATGCATTCTGGTTCAGCTCAGTTCAGCCAGTGCCCGTAGAATGCCCGCTTGGAGCCAGGTGGTGGGCCCAAGTGCTGGGAACACAGAAAGGGCCAAGACACAGTCTTTGTCCTAGAGGATGTCACAGTTCATTAGGGGACTACACCAGGTGATTTCCACATCCCTGCTTGGACAGCAGCCCAGAACAGAGGGATGTAGCGAGGTGGAAAAGGGGTCAGTTAGGGCAGATTGTGGCAGAGCACCAGGAGGGCATTCCCGGAGGAGGGGAGAGAGTGCATAATAGTGGGAGGTGTGCCAGGGGACTACAAGTCAGGGGTCAAGTGTGGTTTAGGTGGTCACAGCAAATGAAGTTGAGAGGAAGCTTGTCCAGGGCCTGGGGTGCTAGGTGAGGAAAGTGGCCACTCTTAAGGGTGCTGGAAGACCCTGAAGGGGATTTCCTGGAGGGAATGACCTGGTCAGACTTGTAAAAGCTTGCTCTGGAGGCAGTGGTGACAGCATTAAGTGGATTTAAAGGGACAGCATAGGTCTGAGAGTCCTGAACTAGGGCAGTGAGTATTGGGAAAGAGGAGGATCAGATTCAAGTATTGAGAAGACATAGCTGCCTGGACTTGGTGAGTGATGCATGTGAGATGAAGGGGAGACAAGAAGTCTCTATCTGGGACACCTGGTGCCCTCTTATGGAGGATTGAGGGGTGTGGAGATGCTAAAATGCCCAAGGGATACCCTGCGTTGGAGATGAGGTGTCCAAGGTTGGAAGCAAGACTAAGGGTGGGGGAGATGCAAGGAGGGTCTGTTGGGGAACATGAGCATTAGGTAGCAGAGAAGTGGAAGAGACAACTGTCACAGAGGTTGGGTACAGTGCTCAGAACCCAAAGACACATTAAGTTTGGGGGACAGTAGCCAACAGCAGCACATGCTGCAGAAGGTTTCCATAACATAATGACTCAAGGGTCCCCCCAGTTCACCTGGCAGAGGACCTTGGAGGGTGGGGCTCTGTTGTACAGCAGAGGGGGAAGGACACCCCTCATGGAGAATGGGTTGGTGATGGTGATGTTTGACCTTCCCAACAGACTAAGCAGAAAGAGCCTGCCTCATTCAGCCCTCTGCTTTTTCCCAAATAGGGTGGGGACAGCTCTCCTGAGCAGTGGTTTCAGTTTATGTTAAGGAGGGGAGGGAGGGAGGTGACCAGAACCTGTGCTGGGCATTCTAATGGGCACTGTCAGTCAGGTGGACTTGCTGGCATCCCCAGCACTCACTTTAGCCACTCCTGTCCTGCGCAGGTATCAGAGAAGCTGTTGCTTTGCAGCCAGCATGTCACTGATGGGTCACCTTCTTAGCCCAGTACCATCCCCACCCTACTATAACCCAGTCCCAGGCCTCCCTGTTCTCTGAGGAACGGTCTGTGACTTCCAGAACATCTGTTTAGTGATTAACAGGCAGCCCAGGGCTCCTATCCCATTAAGAAAGGTGGGATGGGTCCCACTGGGATGAGCACCAATTCCGAAGGGCAGCCTGCTTCACCCCCTCTTCAGGGGTAAAGCTGCCTCCTCTCCCCGCCTTCCCTGACAGCTTTGAGGCTGCCTTCTTAAACCGCTAGGCAGGAAAACAGCTGCAGTCACCACCAAAACCACTTCACTTACGGCCTCTGGGTTTGTAGTGGTTTAAAATGCCCGTTTAAGGGAATCATCGCTGTGGAACTGAGTGAAGAATGGAGCTGCACCAGGTGTGGGGTTGCTCCAAGCCCTGGCAGAACCAAGCCCTGCGTTGGTCTGCACAGTAGCCTAACCAGCGAGGGCAGAGTGAACCCAGAGCCCGAGGGGCAGGGCTCAAACCCCAGGACGACCCGATGCATATAGCCCTTTTCCTAATGCTTTTTCCTCATGACCCATTCCAGCGAGGGTGGATAAACTGCTCAACATGACCTTACATCACCAAAACTGCATTTTTGGGAAGAGATTTAAAGATTTTTAGATCTGAGAAGACAGTAAATCTGTTAGATATATGTTTGTACGGTTTTCCCCCTCCGCCTCTCCCCTTCTCCCTCGGTAGGGGTAGTTAAAGCAGCTCCCCTTCTCCCTTTCTCTGGTAATGCTGCCTCTGAACTCCCAGGTGGCACCCTTCCAGAGTTTTCAGACCAGCTGGGGCTCCTAAAGGGGTGGAGGCTTCTGGCTCGCCACCCTCCGCCTAGGCAGGAAGCTCCCAGGAGACAAGTGAAGGGCACATTTTGATGGCAAGCTTGGTGCTCTTCACCCTGGCTCTATAGAACAGTGCAGCCAAAGCTGGGGGAACCAGCCCCAGTGAGATGAAGGGGATTATTTGATAGAGCTGTGAGCCAGCTGCCACCAGTCCCTTTGCCCCCCAGCAGGACTCTGCCAGGCTGGACATCTGGGGCCTGTGACTCCCACCCCAGGGAAAGCTGAGTGAGTGGCCCACTGGCAGGCTGTGCTTATAATCTGATCTTAAAACCACTCACCTCACAGTCAACATGTATTAAGCACTTGCTGAGCACCAGAGGGGTCTGACCTGGCAGGAGGAGTCTGCAGTTGGACACCAGCCAAGTGGAAGCTGGAGATTCACAGGAGAACCTGTGAAAAGCTGTGACAGACTGGGGACCTTATGCCATGGTCTGGGAAGGCCATGCTGTCTGGGTTACCTTTGGTCTGCGAGTGAGAGACTGGCTTCTCTCTGAGCTTCACCTCTCACTAGAAGTGTGTGTGACCTTGGGATTGTATGTTCACCTGTGTGGGCCTCAGCTTGCCCATCTGTGACGTTGGAAAGGTACTTTGTGAGCCGTCAGTGCTCATGCCTGGATCTGTGCTGCTCTCAAGACGAGGGACTGGGGAGCTACTTAGAGCCAGGGAGCAGCAGGGACAGGAGGGGCCTTGATGTCAGAGGAGTAGCAGGCTGTTTGGGCTCCAGGAAGGCAGATTACGCAAAAAGGAATGGGTGAGAGAGGCCTGGACAGACTTCACGTACTCCATTACTGAAGGGAACCATAGGGGCAGGAAGTGACTGACAGAGGAGATGCTGGTAGAAGGGGTTGGATCAGGATGGAGGTGGAGAGGAGAGACTGAGACAGGGAGACCCAGGAGAAGCTTCTCCTGTAATACAGGAGGGAGGTATAACAAGGGCCCAAACTGCCATGGGTCCAGGAAAGAAGACATTGATTTGAGTGACACTGCAGAGGAAGCCAATGACAGCACACGGTTAAGCATGAGGGCTGTGTCCTCACACAAACTGGGTGCAAATTCTGTCCCGTTCACATGTTATCTGGGTGGCACTGAGCAAGACACTGCCTCTCTGAGCCTCGGTTGCCTCGTTCAGATGTCAGACCATGTAGCATCTACTTGGTAGATTGGTATGGGGATCAGGTGATGCAAAATGTTTCATTCAGGCCTGGCAGCTGTCCTTTTGACCTTTATCAGTCATGTTGACAGTGTTTCTTAGGTTGGAGGAGAAATGAAGGAGTTGGAGTAGTCAAAAGTGAAGGTGGGGCTATTAACAAGGAGGAGCAGGGCTGGGCAGCGGGAACTTGCTATATTGGTGCAGTTAGGGTGAGCTGGGGATCTGTCAGGACCTGTCAGGGTGAAAGTGACTGTCAGAAGGACGAGATGGGGGTTAGGCAAGGGCCCTGACTGCTGAGGGGTCCCCTGGACCATCCCGCAGAGGAGTGGTGGGGCGGGGTTGCTGCAGGAGCCCAGCTGTCACCTAGAGCAGCTGGGATGTCAGGAGTTGACTCAGAATGTTGGCTGAGGACTCAGGAGAGCTCCCAGGCCCACATCGGGTCCACAGAGCTGTTATCCAGGAGCCATGTGCTTTCATAGGTGAAGTTCAATTATACTTTTTGGATATCAGTGTCAGACATAATTAATGTTAAATAGAAAAAAAGATTATTTATTTTAGGCTGTGTGATACTGTCCGATATGAATCCAACACCAAGCAGCTGGGAAATTCCATGAACATAAAGAAAATGAGGCTACCTAAGTAGTGAGTGCTGTTTCAGGGGAGGTAGTCTAGGACAGGATGCTAAGGGGACACTTGTACCTTAGTGGGGCAGGTAGAAGAAAGAGGGCAGGGAGGATGGAGAAGACATTGGGTTTTATTGATGCCAACAGAGGAGTGAACGGCAAGAGCTGGGAGCAGCGCTCAGACTGCAGAGAAGGGCTGCTTCCTTAGCATGTGGCGCCCTGGATGCCCTGGAGCAGTGGTAGGGCTGGGACCCAGAATGCCAGGGAAATGGGACCCAGGAGAGCTGGCCTGTGTTCTCAGAAGCCTGGCTGCTGAGGGAAGGGGAGCAGATAGGAGCATGAGGGAATAGCATGGTTAAGAGAAGGTTCTTTAGGATATGGAGCCATGGTATTTGTATTCCCCTTACATTTATGAAGCACCTAACATGTACAGCATTGAAAGGAAGGAGATAGGGGCGTGGAAGAGTTAAAGTTGCAGAAAGGAGAGCAGACTGATGGTTTACCATTAGGGAGGTGGAGGGTGAAATGTCACCGTTGCCAAGTGGTAAGAAAGTCCTCTTGGGAAGGGATGGGAGAATGGGAATTCTACAGGGCTAAGGGGAGGGGCTGAGTCAGTGCAAGGTCAGCAGTGAAATCTGAGAGTGGGGTGGGGAGTGGGAGTGAGAACTTCATGAGCACTTGGTTAACCTGCAATTTCCTTTCTCTAATAAATGTCCTTAATCTTCCATAATTGAAGGAGAAGGCATCAGAAGTCAGTTGATGAAGCTTTAATTTGGGTAACATGGAAGGGAAACAGCTACAGACTAATTACTCTATCATTTCCACAAAGTCCCTATTAGCTCATAAGGCAGGCAGGCCAAGTCCCACAGGCAGGGGCACAGCCCTGGGAGGGCAGCTCTGCATTGAGGCAGGCACCTTGAGAAATGTGGGCTTTCATGGGCCTGGAGACTGAGGAGCCCTCAGTGGCTTGTGGAGGGTTTCCACAACAAAGATACAGGGCCCTGTTCTGTTCCGAGGCTCTAGCTCATCCAGTCCTTGCACCCCAAAAAAATAAAACTCAAAGGGGGCCCAGTAAAACATGGCTGCCTTCTCACCACCACTTTCCCCAACTAGGCTCTGCCTCTGACTTACTGGGTGCACTTTTCCCATCAGGGCCTCCATATCCCTAGTAGTGAGATTAGTTATATAAGTGACCTCCAGGCAGCCTTTTGCTACCAGCATTTTGTGTCTAAAAGCCAGCTGTCCCTTTGCTGGTATTACTGGAAACAGTCAGCCACTGTATACTTAGAGAGTATACATTTGCTCCAACTCTGTACTCAGCCCTGTGGGACCACACAGGTATGAGAAGTGTCCTCTATCTGCAAAGACTAGGTGAACACACATAGGGTTTTGATGAAAGGGGCAGGTCACAAGGGCTTACCACATGATAACCAGCAGCACAGTGTTTGAAGAAGGCAGGTCAGAGCATGGAGTCATTGTTAGGTGGGTCTCAGAGTGAAGCAGGATTGGGGGACCAAACTGAGATCAAGGCTTGGCTGAGCCTCTTACTTGCTGTGTGACTTTGGACACTGGGTTACCTCTCTGGTCTTCCAGAGGGGCTTGGCCTAGATGACTCTTGAGGGTCCCCTGACTTCTGGCAAGGGGAAGAAGGCCATCAAAGGTTCAGAAGCAGAGATAACACACAGGTGCCTGGGTGCAGAGGGTGAGGACAAGACTGACCAGGACAGAGTGGAAGTGTATGAGGTGAGGTGGGGCTCCAGGCCAGGACACCAGCAGGGCTGGGTCATGGTGGACTCAGAAGCTTGATTAAGGCAGAAAAAAGATAAGGATTGGACTGTCTAGACTTAAGAGAGGGTTACAGCCAGTGCCATCTATCTCTTATTTTCTTTGGTGATTCTAGAAGTTGTCCTAGAGCCTTGGGATCAAAGCTGGCAAGTCATAGGGAAGAAGGATGCAAGTGGGGAGGAGAGTGGGCTGCAGGCTGGTGGGTAATCTAGCCCCTGTGAGACTTCGTTTCTGTGCCCTCCCATCCAGGTATGTGGGGCCTGGTCAACAATGCAGGCATCTCAACATTTGGGGAGGTGGAGTTCACCAGCATGGAGACCTACAAGGAGGTGGCAGAAGTGAACCTATGGGGCACAGTGCGAGTGACAAAATCTTTTCTCCCTCTCATCCGAAGGGCCAAAGGTGAGTTGGAAAGGGATATCCCTTTTGCCCCTTGGACCTGCCCCACCTTTTCATCTTTGCTCAGAATGGGAATAGGTCTCAGCAGATCCAACATCTAAAGCCCAGTGAGACTGAGCACTGACTCCCAGGGGCTGGTGGGACCTGCTGGTGATGGTGGTCAGAGGTGCTGTGGCAGGTGGAAAGGGATGTGTGGTTTTCAGAAGATAGAGTGAGTGAGAGGTCAGCAGTCTATGCAGAAAAGGCTAGAAGATTACAGTGGCTATCCCACCCTGGGACCCTAATCTGGAGAAACCACCACCCTTATGTACAGAGCTTTGTATATATCATAGTATTAGTAAGGGTGTGGTTAAGTAAATATTGGTGTATCCATTCTGTGTATTACTGCTATGCCATACTTAGACAATTGTGCTAAGTAAGAAAATAATAGTAATATTAGAAATTTGGAAAACAGACAAAATGCCCAAACCATGTTATGTAGCCAAATGTAAGCAAACCACTCAAGAAGTCACCAACTCAGATCATCTCTCTAGAACAGCAAATAATTATGGCAAAAAGGGGAAGATCCACATGATCTACCCCAAGGTCCCAGCAATAACCGGGTGAACCCAGTGACTTCCAACTTAGAGATTCCTGAAAGGAGCCTCCCACAGAGCCCAGGGTAGGGCTATGCCTTTACTTTCTGGGTGCACACCCAGGGTAAGCAGGTCCCAGGTCTGCCTGTGGTGTCTGGATGGGCTCCACCTCCACCCCAACCCCCCAGGGCTCGGAGAGGCTGTGGTCAGCTCCTAGCACACCCAGGCTGGGCCTGTGGGAGAGCTTTTTAAACTCATCACCCACTCCAAGTCCTAGCCCTGAAGTCAGGTTCAGAACCCAGCCCCTGCCCTTGCCCCTCCCCCCACTTGCCAAGCTAGCCCTGCTAGGTGATAACCTTTTTGAGGGAAGATACAATGGGAGAATGTGGGAGGTGAGGCACATCTTAGTTGTGTATTATATTGTGCATCCTGATATGCAGGCCTGCTTCTCACTCATTTCTCCTGCCCCTTTCTGCCCAGCACAGCTGGCTACCTGGAAAATATCTGGGATGTTGATACTGTGCGGAGGCCTAAGCTGGCCTTGACTATGATTGAGAAGGCCTCCTGACCTTGTGTGGTGCAGAAGGCCAGGCCACAGGCTGGCAAGCAGCAAAATACATATCAGGGACCAGGAGGCCAGCTTCTAGTCAGGTCTCTGGAAACTCGACAGGCCCAGGCTGTGCCTTCTGAGCAGGTGCTTGCTATCTCCCTCTGCAGGCCGAGTTGTCAACATCAGCAGCATGCTAGGCCGCATGGCCAACCCGGCCCGCTCCCCATACTGCATCACCAAGTTTGGAGTGGAGGCTTTCTCGGACTGCCTGCGCTATGAGATGCATCCTCTGGGTGTGAAGGTCTGTGTGGTAGAACCTGGCAACTTCATCGCTGCCACCAGTCTGTATAGCCCTGAGCGCATCCAGGCCATCAGCAATAAGATGTGGGATGAGCTGCCTGATGTGGTGCGCAAGGACTACGGCAAGAAGTACTTTGACGAGAAGATCGCCACCATGGAGACCTACTGCAACAGTGGCTCCACTGACATATCCCCTGTCATCAATGCTGTGACCCATGCCCTAACTGCCACCAGACCCTATACCCGCTACCATCCCATGGACTACTACTGGTGGCTGCGGATGCAGATCATGACCCACCTGCCTGGAGCGATCTCCGACAGGATCTATATACACTGAAGTTTCCAGCTGGCCTTTTGCTGGGAGCCCTGGTGGAAGGGATGAGATAGGAGGGAGGGAGAGATGAGACAGGAGGGAGGAAGAAGGTTGTACAGTCACGTCTTCATTACCCACTTGTGGATTATCTGTCATCCCAGGAGAACCCCACTACTAGTTTTAATGTCAATGGGAGGGGGTGGCTCAACCCGGTCTGTGTGCACAGTGAGTGGCTCGGCTGCCTCCCCCATAGGTTTGCAGAGCGGTGGGCTGGGGCCCTGTACCTCAGGGCAAACATGTTGTATCTATCTTTCTGCAGTTGATTTCATACAAAGATTTTTGGGAAATACCTTTCTATTAAAAGCAGATTTATTATAAAATAGAATCCAGATCCTTTATATTTTTAAGTCAAAATCCCCATTCAAAATTTTTTTCTTATTTGATCCTTTATTCAGCCTCATGAGTAAGGGAACAGATGAAAATCTTTTGTTCACAAAGAATTTGCAGCCCAAATTGGATATGTGAATAATCCTTTTATGGCTCTTAAATGGTCCAAGTCCTGTGTTCCTGCCACTGATGCAGCAATGCATCAGAATGCTCTGGACCCAGCAGAGTCCTCCGAGAGCCTGGGCTCTGGCCTGAGTCTCACTTACATGTGCTCATTGTTCCTTTCTCTGCGTGACCGTGTGCTGGTGTGTGTGGCCATAGCTGGCAACTCAGAACTGTGCAGAGGGTGTAGGGACATTGTGAAGATTTCCGTTTGAGATTTCTCCAACCTCTTAAGACTTAGGACAGACGTGGGAGGTGCTCTTTGGCTATAAGGGTGGTTTCTGGTTTGGGTCTGCTTAATATTACTTGAGGTGGAAGCTCTTATTAGGGCATCATGGCGGGAGCGGTGGTGCAAAGGTCAAGCACCATGGCACCTTCTCCTCCAGGGGTAGGTCTGCAGTCTCTGCCTGTCCCATATGGTGCTCACTCACACACATTTACACACACACACACATTTCTGTAGGGCTCAAGGTGGCCTTCACTAATGGCTTATCTTCCTACTGTGGTCTTATTTTCCATTAGAAAGCCAGGTTACTGATAGGCAGTGTGTGTCATCACTTCTAGGGGTTGAGTTTGAAGGCTGCCATCCTTGATATTTCCCAGGGCCTGCATGTTTGGATCAAAACCAGGCACTACCTTCCTCCAGGTGGCTGCAGGCCTAGGACAGATTCCTGAGTGCCAGCGCACATAAACCTGGCACTCTTGGCTGGGAGCTCCCATACAAGCCTGATGTCTCTCAAAGGTTAGTGATCCATGCAGGCACAGAGATGCAAGGCCCTTCGGAAACAGGATTCCTGGGTAGCAGGCACTCACGGTGGGACTCTGGCAGTGCCAAGGGAAAGCAGGCACCACAATGAGCAAATTCACCCTGTCTTTGGGGCCTTTGTCCCCTGTCTTCAATCATAGATGCCCTGTCCCAGCTCTGTCCTTCAATGTGAGGCCAAGAGGGCTTGCTGGGATGATGGGGAGGTCAGGCAGGTCTGAAATTCTCCAAAGCCCAGAGCAGGATATTTGATGGTCATCATGTTTATATGACAGTAAGATCCTTTTGTCTCAGAGTTTGCCTTTCAGAATTGTATTTTCACATCTTTTGTTTTCATGCTTATTTTGTTAAAGGAAAATGAATTCAACACTTGGTACACAGATAGATGAACTAGTAGGAAGCAGAAATGGTTATACCCTTGGAACTGGGATCGGTAGTAAACTGAACACTGGGGAAGCTGCCTCCATCTGCTCCGGTCTCTGGGAGCAGGGAGGAACTGCTAGGCTGGCCTGCAGGCTGCCCTGATTTAAAAATTTTATCCCCGTGATTGAAAAGCCCAGAGAGCCTTCCCTCCATATAATCAATGTCAATTAAAATCTCATATTTACCTTTTGCTTTCTGGCAGCTTAGTTCCTACTGAGGCACAGAGTCTAGTTTTGGTCCTTGAAAGAGCCCACTGAGGTGGGCAGAACAGAGATGGTTGTTCCCAAGAGGGGAAGTGACTCCTCTAGCATCACTGTGGATCTGTTTGGGCCCAGTGCCTGCATAGAAGCCTCCTGCATGCTGCCCACTATCACTTACGTGTGGCCTCAGCTGCCCTGGGGACTAGGTAGGTCAGAGTGAGCAGGCACCTAGACTTTCACTGGTTGTCAACAATGGGCTGCCCCTCCCTGTGGGGCAGGACCCCTTCCAGAGGCTGCCATCTGGCTCTCACTATCCAGTCGTGCCTTGGATGGGAGCATTGTCTGCAGCATCCACCCCTTGGGAGGATTCACTGGGTCAGTGAGGTTTGGGGAGGCTTCTCCTGCTATCTCAGGCCTGTAGCACTGGTCCCTGGTCCAGGAACCAAGCATTTGTAATCCAATTTGATCTTCCCCAGGGCCTGCGAGGTAGGAAGAGCATTCAGCATCCCCTGCCAGTCCCACTCACTGTCACTTTGCGGAGCCCCAGTTGGCGCCTCAGGCAAGAGGAGGGAGCCCATGTAGAAAAAGCCTAGAACTGTGGGATGAATGTCAGGTGAGACTCAGTTACACCCGGACTTTGCCCAGTACATAGTACATCTGTCCGTGAGACACATGGCCTGCAGCCTTCAGCAGCCCTGAGGACTGGAGGCTAGATGAGGGTTTTTTGCAAGAAGCTCCTGACAGTGCCTTATAACAGAGCACCTGCTATGCTTAACTTTCTGCCCCAGGGCCAAGAGGCACTGTAGGCAGGTGACAGGCTGGCCTGGCCCTGCACATCACAGCTGCTTGGGCTTTGCCTATGCTGCCCACAGCAGGGACCTACCAAATATTCCCCACTTGTGAGGCCTGTTCACATCCTCTATTTCAAACGACCCAGCTCTGCAAAGCTGTGCACACCAGGTACAGGTGCTAATGTGAGTAAGCAGGGGATCCCCCAGCTCAGGTGGCCCAGGCTTGGCTGCCAGGTAACAGCCAGGGACATCTGTGTAGTTTGGGCACATAACACAGCCAGTTCTCCCCTCTCTCCCCTACTTCTCACAGCAGCCCTGGGAGGTAGGCAGGGTGGAGCCAGTATCTCATGTTATACATAAGGAAGCAGGCTACTTCCAAGTCTCTCAGCGAGTAAGGGATGGAACTGGGCAGCCAAGTCCGATCTAATCTCCAGCCTGGAGCTAGTAATGCATGAAAATCAGGGTAGATGACACCAGGATCTAAAATAAGAAGGGAGAATATATCTCCATTATGTAACAGTGGGAAAGTGTGTTAAGCATGTGCCCAGTAACTGCCGCAGAGTGTGGCCCCACGAGCCAGCTCCTGCTTCCCTCCCCTCTTTGGGCTCTGGGTGCCGCTACCTAGAAGAGAAGGTGCTGGAGGTGCCCGCCAGTGGCCTGCCAGTTGGAACTCTACCTTAATGGGCTAACACTGCCCCTATCAGGAGCATTGCTGACAGCTGTAGGAACAACCAAAACCCAAACCTTGCACAGAGATCCTAGAGCTGCCCCTGAAGGGCTGGCAGGTTCATGAGCACAGGGCTTGAGAATCCTCAGGCAAGGAGGTGGAACAAGGGGGTCTGTGGTGCTGAGTGCTCTGCAAACAAACCCCAAGCATCTTAAGGTCTTACTGGTGTTTACTGGCACTGAAGAAGGTGTTTTCTGAGCAGTGACTTCAGAGGTATAGGGTAAGCACCAAGGCCTAGGGCCAGGGGCTAGGGGCTGGGAGAGGCTGCCAGGACCCCTAGAACTCAGAGAAGGAGAGAGAGGACTCAGCCGTCATTCAGCCTGACCCCTCAGCCTCCTGGGGGTGGACCAAGATTAGAAGCCTTCCAGTGGCAGAGAACTCATCGCCTCCCCAGATGGCATTTCCTTGGTTGGGGAAAATTCATCCAAGGACTGAGCTGAAATCAAACACCTCTAACTTAACCCTTTTGGCATTTGGTTTGACTCAGACCCACACAGAACAATTTAGATCTTCTCAGCTAGTCCACTGGACACTTGGAAATGGCCCAGTCAGGTCAACTCCAGATCCCTCATTCTACAAGATTCCCATACTCCTTGCTGTCTGAACAGAGGGTTTCAGCTATGGTAATCTCAGCCCTCATTCTTGATGACACACATCAGGTTGAGAGGCCACCTGAGTCCCCTCAAGCAGCCAAAAACTTTGAGACAGTGTTTAATATATTAGGGGAGCTGCCGACAAGTCCTCACATGCATGTGCCCCTTCACAACTAATCAAGTGGGCTTACTTCTCATCTGGTCCTCAGAAGCAGCTTAGGATTTTGGCAAGACTATATTCCCATTTTACAGATGAGGGAACAGTCCCTGGGACGTACAGCAACTTTCCCAAGACCATGGAAAGTGGGAGAACGAAGACAGAATCCAGGTCTTCCCTAGGACCCCTTCCTTTACCCCCAGCCAACCTCAGTTTCCCCATCAGGGACATTGATCTGGGCTGGACTGATGGACCATGTAGCCTGTGAAGTGTGGGGGCCATTAAGCTCAACGTTCTCCTAGCTTGCGGTTTTGCAGAGAGCAGTGCAGAGGGAGACCGGGCCTCCTCCATCTCACTGCAAAGTATGTCCACTGTGTCTGTGGGACCTGCTGGCTTGAAGTGGAGAGAGCAGGGCCAGGACGCGTTTCCAGAACTGGCTGAGGACTGTCCTGGCCTCAGCATTGAAGGATATGTATTAGAGCAGAGTATAAATAGGGAGCAGCCTTAGGGGATGGGGAGGCCCCAAAATACCTTGTACTGTTCTCTCAGGGAGACTTAATTACGCTATAAAATGTGAGGCTGCTTCCACTCATCAAATTATAGATGAGCCTGAGTAACCACATTAGGCTTCTTCAGAAATAGCAGTGGGCTGGCTGCTCTTCTCCACCTCAGTGGCAGCCAACCTCACCCCCACCTCACCCCTGTTTCAAGAGGAACTGTCCATTTTCCTGGCATGCCAATACTGCTGAATTGTGCTCTCAGACCATATGAGCTTACTTGGCAGACTGCACCAAGCTCTCTGGCCACCGCCTGGCTGGGACCTGTCTCAGCCAGTGAGCTTCTGCTGGGCCCCTGGCAGTGCATTCTTTTACTAGGTTGTTTCCTCTCTCTCACTCTCTCTCTCTCTCTCTCTCTCTCTCTCTCTCTCTCTCTCTCTCTCTCTCCCCCCTACTCATCTTGTGTTCTGGCCAAAAGTAACAAAGAAAGAACATGGTGCTGAACAGAAGGCACATGCTTTAGGGAGGCTCAAGGGCACCTTCAAGCAAACAGGGTCATGAGCAGCAGGCCACGAGGATCTGATGAAAGTTTACAACACTGCATGAAGGGTATTGTAAACTTCCCTGCAGGTTGGCAGACTCAACAGGCTTGTTTCAATGGAAGGAGCTGGCAGCAGGCACGTTGTGATTTCAGGGAGCTCTGATGGGAATGGAGGAGCAACTACTGCTGATAATCCAGGTGCCCTTAGGTTCCCATATTCAGACTCCATATCCCATGCTTAGTAGCATATTTTCCCTTAACTGTTCCCTTTATTATTTGATTCTCTTGTTTGTGCCAGGCCTTGTCCTGAGCAGGAGTGATGGATGGCAGGCAGCCCACTGCCCTCCTAGAGCTCAGGAGGTCAGAAACTTTAACCCATGGTGACAAGTGCCATGATTTGGGGAAGTGGAATGCTTTATTCTACAAGAAATAAATAACAGTACAGCCATTTTTAGTCTATACACAGCTTCACTTGTCTTCTTCCCTGGAGCCAAACAGACCTGACTTTGACTGTATAATACTAATAAGTAATCTAGTCTCTTCCAGCCTCAGTTTCTTTATGTCTGAAGAGGGGATAACAACAGGTACTTTGCAGGGTTGTTTTGTAGGTGGTGTGAGTGTGTAATCTTGCTAGTATGGTGCAGGGGTATGACTCGGGTGAGATGCAGCATAGCCAGGGCTGCACCTGACCCCACCCACTCTTTCTGGACATGCATAAGCCTTAGTCCACGGGTGTCCCAGAGTTAGACACAGCAACTGAGAAACTATCAGGGTTGAACCACAGCAGTCTTCCTGCCTGCCCTGCTCCTTCCAGGGCCCTGGGACAGGAAATCCCTGAAGGGGATGCTAGGTGGATTAAGAAATTATTGGCTAGAGGGGCTTAAACCTGAAAACCCAGACAGGTGCGTCCCAAGTAGAGAAGGAGGTCTTTTCTGGAGCCAAACTCTTAAAACTGTCCAGGGGGACCAGTGCATTCATTCTATTTGCATTGGGGGTGGGCCAGTTCCTCCCACCTTACTATCCATGTAGGTTCTTCCTTTTACCTCTTAGTGTGTCTTAGCCAGGCCTGCCTTCCTTTTTGTCTTTTCTCCTTCCATATCCAAGGACTGAGGGGTGAGTGCTGCCTATAATGAGGCTGCTGAGGGACCTGCAGGAAGATTTGATTCCCAACCTCCAGGGGTTTGTGGTCATGCGCAGCAGGTGGTCTGTGCCCCAACCTAGGCTGCTGCAATGCATGCTCAGCCACTTGTGGGAGTCTGGAGAATGGAATCTGACTACAAAGATTTCGGATGCCTCTTGCAGGAGGTTGTGTTTCAGAGGAGCCTTAACGAATGAAGAGGATTTTGACAGGTAGAAACAGGAGGCAGGGCACTTGCAGAACACTTCATACTGTGGGGAACAGCATGGGACAGGCCCAATATCCAGCAAGGACAGTGCTTGAAGGGGAAGTGCAATAAATTTGAGAGACCTCCAGCCCCTGTGATGAAAGGCTGGTTGAAGGGGGGAGGGGTTGACATCCCAGACAGACCTGACCCTCAGAACCAAACTGGACCTCAAAAGCTACTACTCGCTTCTTGGTTTTCAAATTAACTGCACATATAACTCCTAGGGGACTGATTAAAAAATAGAACTAGTGAGTCTGGAGTGGAGCCCAGGAGCCTTATTTCTAAGAGGTTACTCTAAGGCAGTCAGGAAAGGGGCGGTAAAAGAAGAGGGGACACCTCATCTGAATTAGTGACAGGTCAGGAGCTAGAAACTAGATGTCCTGCCACTAGTCTGTTCTTCTACCGCATACACATGAGGGGAGAACTGGAGCATTGGTGACATTGGTTTGCTTGTCCCTTTGGAGATACTAGTCAGGGAAAGCCCTAAAACAAAAAGGGTCTGGGTGCTTGTTTCAGAAGCACCAAGATAAGGAGATGCTGGTGAACTTTCCTTTTCAAAGACCTTTGTGGAATGAAAGGGGGTAAGAGAGAGGGGTCAGGTGCTTCCTGAGCTCCTGACAGAGTCCAGGTGGCCTGCTGGCTTGTTACAGTTATCAGGAAAAGGAGGATACAAGCCCCCATTGCAGATTTTGCCTGTTCAGTTTATCATTGGGGCTCTGGCACTGCTTGGTGAGCTGGCCTCCCCACTGTTTTCAGGTATGCAGTCAGCTGTGGGTGATGACATCAAGCTGTGCCAAGGCCACCTGCTTCCTGTGCCACTCTTGGCCCTCAGAATGTGTGTTCAGTGTCCTCTGCTTGGCCAGAGAGAGCAGTCTGCTGCCTTTCCAGCATCCTTCCTGCCTTTAGAATTGAGGGTGGGGATAGAGTCCTGGGGGTGGTTAAACAGAATGGGATTTTCTCTGACTCATGGCAGGAGGCTGAGTCCCAGTGCCACTTCCAGTTCCACACTCTCAGTTGCAGACTGAGCCACTGTGGGTAGCTGAGTAGAAGCAGCCTAATCCCATCCCTCTTGTTGAGTGTTCAGGTACCTGGCTTCCAGCAGCCTAGCTGACCTGGATAAGCCAGAGGTTTGGGGCAGGGACCGCTACAGGGCTCTGGTATCCAGTCTTCCCTTCTATAGGAATGTATCCATCCATATATGGCTGGGCAGATAGATGGCTACTCATAATAAAGACTACATTCCAAGCTTCCTTTGCAGCTAAAGGTGATCATGTGACTATGTTCTGGCCATTAGCATATAAGCAGATAGGGAAGTACAACAGCTGTCAGGAACCTTCCTTAAAGGATAGCTGTAAGTACCCTTTGGCTCCTTCATCCCTTCAGTTCTACTGCCTTGAACTTGGAGGCTGCCATCTTGGAGCATGAAGTCAAGGTCATGTATGGGCATTACAAACTAGTGTCTGACTAGTAGACACTGGAAAGTACTTTCCATTCTTGACCACCCATCTTAATTTCATGTGAGAAGAAATAAACTTCTGTCTTCTCTGTGTTACCACTATTTTGGAATTACTTCTTTGCAGGCAAACCAGATCCTAACTAATACAGGCCCCAGATGGACAGAGGATGGGAAAGTCATTGCACACCATGAGCACAAGAAACCACATTTGGTTATAATAGTCATGAACATTTATTGAGCACTTCCTACGTGTCAGCATGTGTGTTATCCCATTTGATCCTCCCAGTAATACTAGGAGACAAGACTTATAATCCCAATTTTATAGATGACTTAACTGAGGCTTAGGTTTAAATGCCTTGCTTGGTCAGTCAGAAAGTGATAGCATTCAGAACTGACTCTCTTTAACTCCTGAGCACAAGCACTGGCTGTGTCTCAGACGAAGAGCAGAGTCCCTGCCCAGCTGGCTGCAGCCTCCCTGACCTCACCTGGGACACTGGGGGCTCTGGCTTGGCTTAGATGGAAAGGAGGAAGTCTGAGGTTGTGACTATGCTGAAGTTGACCATAAATCAAGCTGTGGCCCTGGGCAACCCAAAGTGTAGTCCTTATCCCCTACACAAAAGTCTTAGACTTGTAATATTTTTGAGACCTCGTTCCTCTACCCAGGAAAGATGATCCCTCAAGAGCATCCCCAGGCCCTCATTGGTGTGGCTCAGTGGATTGAGCACTGGCCTGTGAACCAAAAGATCAGGTTCAATTCCCCTTCAGTACACATGCCTGGGTTGTGAGCCAGGTCCTCAGCTGGAGGCATGCAAGAGGCAACCCATCAATGTGTCTCTTGCTCATCAATGTTTCTCTGCCTCTCTTTCTCCTTCCTTTCCCCTTTCTGAAAATAAATAAAATACTTTTTAAAAAAAAGCATCCCAGCCCTGGCTGGTGGCACAGTGGAAAGGCACTAGCCTGACAACCCAAAGGTTGCTGGTTCAATTCCTAGCCAGGGCACATAATAAGGTTGCAAGTCAGGTCTCCAGCCAGGTCCTTAGCTGGAGGCAGGTGAAAGGCAACCATACATTGATGTCTCTCTCCCTCTCTGCCTCTCTCCCTTCCTCTCTCTCTAAAAATAATAAATAAAATCTTTTAAAAATAACAAAATAAAATAGGCTTCAGAGGACTCCCCCACCCCTTCCAGCAGGGGACGGTGAGGCGGGGCACAGTGAAAGGTGCCATGCTCAAGCCTCCTCTTCTTCTAGCTCCCCCTCCTCTTCTCGGGATCACAGAGGTTGTGCCCGAAGCTGCTTAAGCAGCATGGCCTCCCCTAACTGGGCTTTTGCTTATCTTCAAAGATTTCCATGGAGGATCAACCTTAAAATGTCTCAGACATAAAGGATTCCACTAGAGAGTCGGGAAACTTTGGTGCTCATTGCCTTTCTGCTACCAAGTTCCCTTGTCACTTGGGCAAGTCCCTTCTCCTCCCTGGGCCTCACTCTCCTCATCTTAAAGCAGGGGTGTCAAACTCACTTTCACTAGGGGCCACATAAGCCTTGAGGTTGCCTTCAAAGGGCAGAATGTAAAAAAAAAAAAAAAAAAAGGCCAAATGTAATTTTAGGACTGTATAAATGTTACTACTCCTTCACAGTTAAGCGAGTCGGGTAGAAACAAGGTGCCAGGTAGAAGGTGCCAGGCTAAATAAAACAAGGTGAAGGGCCTTGTGTTTACCGCCCACGTCTTAAAGTGATAGTAATGATAACAACAAGAACCACCCCTAACACACATTTTTTACTGTGGCTCAGGCATATATTCTAAGTGCATTACATACACTTACTCACTTAATCCTTACAACGACCCGATGAAGACAATAATATTACCCTTTTCATTTTACGGATGGAGAACCTGAGACACAGAGGTTTTTAAGTTGCCCAAGGTCATACACTACAAAGTGAAAATGAGAACAATAAACTTGAAAGATGACATCAAGCTTGTGTTTAGTATTAGTCTCTTGTTTAAACGACATCTCATACAGAATCTTAGTGCAGTGACAATCAAAGTTGGGGTCCTGAGTGGAAAATAGAAAGTGTCCTCACTTCTTAGCTTCTTTGCACTATGATGGAGGCCTCTTCTTAGTTCTGGAACAGTGTGAAAGCCACAAAACTCTCTAGTCTGCAAAGACTAGAATGTTCCAATTGGAACATTCTGAGAGTCTCTTATGACGAGGAGTAGCTGGGTTTGGAGGGCCCTGAACAGAGAGGACATGGCACCCTGCCAGATGTCAGCAGACTTGAATTAAGGATTTGATCCGAACCTGCCCACAAGTTGCTCTACAAAGTGGTCTGTCTGTTTTCTAAGTGAGCAGAATCTCCGCCTGGAGAGAGGAGGGGCAGGGATCTTTCACTCGACCTCAGCTCCTTTCAGAAAGCAACTCTTCTTTAAGCTCGGACAATGTAGTCTCTAGACCAGAGGAATGGAGGCAGCTGTGTCCTTCCAGTGGTCAGACCCCAGCAGCACAGCGCAGGCCTCCCCTCTGCCTCTGCTGGCCAGCCCCAAGGGTCACTGCCTCTGCCTGGTCCTCTGTCTGACTCTCCCCTCAGCAGCTCCAGAGGTGCCAGCAGTGGGGACCCACTCAGGCACAGGAGACAGCACATCTGGTGGCCTGGGGAGCCCCCTAGGTTCCGTAAGCCTCCTTGGGACCTTCTCAATCCTGCCTCTTCCTGCCTCCCAGCTGAGCAGCCAGTCCTTCCTCCCTGGGTCACATGGATGGACATCAGAGGATGACCGCCTCCCCCAGCTCTTTTGGGGCCGAGGCCAGATCTCTAAATTTCTTAGCTATAACACCCTGTGCCTGGTCTTTAGCCCCTGTCCACTTCTCCCACATTAACTTGGTGGAGTGTTCTTGCCTTGACTCTGCCCACCCCCCACCCCAGACTGTGAGCTTCCCATGGCAAGAAGCCAACCCAAGCAGCCCACCGAAAGTTGCTCTCTGGCTCATGGCTCATGAGGTGCCCTGTAACTATTGGTGGAGGACATCTGGGGCACTTCTGCAGCTGGGCCAGTCATGTTGGCCACCCTCAAAGCCTTGCCAGCTCTCAGAGGAGCAAGGAGAAGACAGAGCCAAGGCAGCTGGGAGGAATTTCTCATTTTGTGCAGTTTTGCACGGCCTGCTTCTGGTTTATTTCAAATAAGGGCAAGGGGTTCAGCCCTTAGAAACATCCTGCCAAACATTCTGGTTTTCAAAGGAGACTGCAATTCTCAGCTCCCCAGTAAAATTTGTTCATTACAACTGGGTCAATACATGACCCCCATTTATTATCCCCTGCCCCCTTTCTGAGCCTTCTTCTACAGGGTGTGTAAATCGTCTTGAAATAAAACAAAAACAAAAAACTTTCCATTTTTCTTTGATGCCTCACTGAGCTAGGTATGTCTGTGCTGAGGGTTAGAGACTTGTGCTGAAGGTGGTTTCTAAAATGTGTTTGTTTTAACTACTAGCTTATTCTGTGGCTCCATTTTTCCCATCTGCACAATAAATCAGTGCTGCTTCCTGAAGTCTCAGCAATTCTTCACAAGTAGCTGATGCTTTAAGATCTTGTGAAGAAAGGTACTGCTAAAAAAGTTTGAAAACCACCGGCCTTGATGATCTCACACCTGTGTCAAGGAATTGTCTGTTTAGATCTCTGACTGGAAAATTTTCTTTCTTTCTTTCTTTTATTTTTTCTTATTTTAATATTTTTTCATTATTTTTAGAGAGAGAGAGAAGGGCTGGGAAGGAGGAAAAAAGGGAGAGAAACATCAATGTATGGTTGCCTTTCACCTACCTCCAGCTACAGAGCTGGCTGGAAACCTGGCTTGCAACCTGGTTATGTGCCCTGCTGGGAATTAAACCAGCGACCTTTGGGTTCACAGGCCGGCACCTTATCCACTGAGCCACCAGCCAGGGCTGACTGAAACATTTTCTTTAGGTTTAATCACCATGAGATCCCTGAGTCTCACATGTCTTCTCTAGGGGTGACCAGGTTGTGTACAGTACGGGGGAATGAGAGACATCGTTAATGCAAAGGACCCGCTGCCCAGGGACAGCCCCAAGTAGGGAGAGGAATTCAATAATTCTGCAAAACTTTCTTGCCTCCGGGGGTTGAAAGTCTTCCTATGGCCACCCCTCTCTCCTGGTCCAGGCCTCCTCTGCCTTCTTCTTTTACAAGATAATGGTAACAGCGATGTGCTCTCATTGGACACAGCAAACCTATAATGGAGGGAGGGAAAGAAAGATTTCCCCCACTTTACAAATGAGAAAACAGGTTCACAGAGATGAAAGGATTGAACAAACTGTAAAGCAAGTGTTGGGCAGAATGCTGTAAGAATCCCAGCATCCAGATAAGCTCAGGGGAACCAGGGAAATATGTTGGGCAGTGTGATGTATTGAGAAGGAAAGATACCCTCTGGCTGAACTAGGCCACCCTCCTGAACCTGCTCTAACAGCCAAAACAGGCTGAGGCAGGGAAGTGTGGCGTGTGACTTCTCTTGATCCCCTGGGGTCCCTGAACATTTCCCAGGGCTCCTGAACCAGGATACTATGAGAGATGAACAGAGTGTCCTGGCCCGACCAGGCCACAGGTGGGAGGGCCCTGATTCCATGACTCCCCCATACCCCCAAAACACACCCCTGGCAATGAGAGGGGTCCTCACCCAATGTATGTTCCCTGGCATAAGAGCACTGCCTGCCAGCACATATGGCTCTGAATCTCCCAGGAGCATTGCCAGCAGTCTCTTAACTTCCTCTGCATTTTCTAAGGCAAGCCCAGCATGTCCTCAAGGGACACTGAGTAGAAATCAGTATTCTAGTCATATCTCTGGTGTGTGTAATCCCTCCCACTTGGGCAGCACTTGAGGTTTGCAAAGTACATTCACACCAGAGGCCTGGGAGGTAGCAGAGTAGACAACAGCTTTATCCCTGTTTTTTCTGTTTCTGGGTTTTGTTTTGTTTTTTTAAGGTTTTATTTATTCTTTTCAGAGAGAGAGGAAGGGAGAGAGGCAGAGAGGGAGAGGGAGAATCATCCATGTATGGTTGCCTTTCACCTGCCTCCAGCTACGAACCTGGCTGGAGACCTGGCCTGCAACCTGGTTATGTGCCCTGGCTGGGGAATTGAACCAGTGACCTTTAGGTTTGCAGGCCGGCGCCTATCAACTGAGCCACCAGCCAGGGCTTATCCCTATTTTATAAACTGGACAAAACAGAGACTCAGGAAGGGGAATGACTTGTCCAAAGTTGCCCATGCAATTGGAAGATCCAGAACTGGAACGGGGCTGCTGCTGTGTCGGGCTGGGGACCTTCCTATATCGACCGTGGTGGTCCCTCTGGCAAAGACAAGACCAGGGTATTCACCCTCATTTCTGGTATTTCCTCCACAACAAGCAGCTCCTTTACAATCAGGAAAAGTGGGGACCGTTAGGGGACACAAGTTGTGCAACTGACTGGGAAGGAAATCTTTTCAATGCCCTCTCCTTAGTGCTGGCCAGCTCAGGGGAGTGGGAAGCAGGAGTCTGGCGCTTGGTGCCCAGCTCAACCACTGATTCTCTCTGGAGGGCCATGGTCAGGAGGATGCTTCCCTTAGAGTCCTGTAAGATGGGAAAAAGGACTAGAATCACTGTTCTCAAACATCTCATGTTGGGATTGCGTAGGAAACTGTACAAAACTTTGATCTTGGGGCTTCACCTGGGCCTAGCGGACCGGCTAGCCATAGGGTGGGGAGATCTGTGGGAACCCACATTGTTAACTAGTTTCTGAGGCCTCCTGAGAGTATATGACTGGTTAATCCTAAGGTTAACCCTGCTCTAGCATCCTACTATCTATAGCAGCAAGAAGTATGGTAAGCGCACTCTGACTCACTGCTGACATCCTCCCAGGTTTTACCCTTTATAGTAGACCCAGCGTCCTAGAAGTGGAAAATAGCTTAACCACATGGCCAGAGCGCAGACTCTTCCAGGAAAAGTGCAAGTATGAGAAAGCCCAGGAGGGGCCAGGTGTTGCATTTTATTGAGGCCATGAGCCAGTGGGTTTCTTTGGGCCTCTGCCTAGAAGATGTTTCCCAGACCACCTGTCTGGGATATATTAGGTGACTCGTTCCACAGGTGTATCCTGACAATTGGATGATTTCTCTGATGTAACTTCTACTTGCAGATTTGTAGGAATTCTGAATTTATCCAAGGATAAAAATGGCCACCTTTCCTCCTTGTTTCTGAGGAGCCACTCACTTCTAGGAGTGACTGCCAAAGCAGTCCTCCTTCCCCTGGGGTGCCTGCTTGCTTGGCACCCATATGCTTCACTGCTCAGGGAAGGCAGATGTCACTGCCATCCTGGCCCCAGACTCTGCCAGTTATGGTTCTTGGCTGAAAACAACAGAAACTAATTCTGGCTGATGTAAGCAAAAAAGAAATTTATTCAAGGATGTTGGGAAGCATTGAAACTCACTAGGAAAGCTAGAAAACCAGGCCTGGGAAGTGGGTAGAAACAAAGCTGGCTGCCTCCTAAGAAAGACTCTTGTCATGGGATTCTTAAAAACTCAAGAGGGGACTTAGAGGCTATGCATTCCACAAAATGGCAAAATTTCCACTCTCCTGTAAAAGTCTACATTCCAGAAAAGTATTATTGATTATTTTTGCAGTGGTTGTTGCCAATAACTGCATATTCTGCTGTTGTAGCCAAATTTCAAGTCCTGTGTGGATCCCATCTGAGAAGGATCCTACCAGGAATTGTACCTCCTTTGCTCTACCCTATTTATCTCTCATGATGCTAAATATATACAGCCAGTGGATCTGCTAGCTTCTTGTCTCTGGTTCTAGACCAATCCTTGTGCCCCTTGTCCCCACTCATACACAAACACTTTACCTCATGTGTCCTCAGGCTGCCCTACATTCCCAGAAGAAGGGCAGTTGATCTCCAAAATGATCCACTAAAATAGCACCTTTTTGTTCAATCAGTTTTATCCCTCATCCAACCAATCAGCAAATATTTTCTGGCCATCTACTCTGTGCCAGTGACTGTGCTGGGTGCTGAGAGATAGGATGCCCTATCTTCATGAGTCTTCGAGTATAGTGGGGGACACAGGGATTAATCAAAGAACCATACAATATCTTGCAATGAATGCAATAAAGGAAGAGCTCACAGAAACCTTGAATGCTTTAGTAAGGGGACCTACTCTACTGCAAAGGTGCCATTTGAGTTAATGTGTAAAGAAAGAACAAGAGTTAGCCAGGCCCTGGCTGGTGGCACAATGGATAATGTGCCAGCCTGCAAACCCAAAGGTCGCTGGTTCAATTCCCCACCAGGTTGCAAGCCAAGTCTCCAGCCATGTCCATAGCTAGAAGCAGGTGAAAGGCAACCGCACCTTGATGTTTCTCTCCCTCTCTGCCTCTCTCCCTTCCCCTCTCTATGAAAAATAATAAATAAAATCTTAAGGAAAAAAAAAAAAAGAGCTAGCCAGAAGACAGGGAAGGGAGGAAGGAAGGAAAGAAAGAAAGACGGAAGGAAGGAAGGAAGGAAGGAAGGAAGGAAGGAAGGAAGGAAGGAAGGAAGGGCATTCTAGGCTGAGGGAACAGCATAGGAAAAAGATTCTGAAGCAGGATGAAGTTTGTCTCCTCCCAGAAGTCAAAGATGGCTACAATGCCTACTGTTAGCAGAAGCGTCCTGTTGTCTAAGCATTATACCCACAATATGGATTTTCATTTTTTACCAAAGAGCAACAAGGACCTATTTTAAAAACATGTAAGGAGTTGGGCCAGCAGGTGGAAAACAGACTGGAGACAGCAAAAGTAGATGAGGGGGCATGTGAGAGCGAAGTGAGAGATAAGAGTGTTCTTGGACTGCAAGGTAGTGACAATAAAATGGAAAAGAGGACATATTCAAGACATAACTAGGAAGTGAAGCTGACAGAACTTGATGATGAGCAGAACATGGGATGGGGAAGTGGGTGAAAGAAACCATGTGTCTAAGATGGCTCTAAGATTTGCAACTTGAGCTCTCAGGTGGGCGATGTTAGGGGAACTCTCATTCTTTAGTCCCCAGGTTTCCACATGGAGGGACTCCTATGAGAATAGCACTCTTGAGCTCTGTCTCCCAGGCTCCTTATATGATTGGTGCGTCAAGAAGGAGAAACTGGGCTTGTGTGACTCAAAGCCTCTAGCTTTTCTAGTCCCTCTCCCTGCAGGGAAGATCCACTTTGTTGTCTAGCCATACAGTGGGCTTACCGGGGTCGTCTCTGCCCCTGTGGTAGAAGCCTGCAGCTTGGGAGACAAATTCAGTTTAGGGTGGCATAACCAGTCCAACCAACCCCAAACCATGGTTCAGACATGGAAATGGAAAAGGACTGTCTTTTTTTTTTTTTTTTTTTTTTTGACTCCCTTGCCCTCGGCCCGAATAATTAGAGATCTGCTTACTGAGCCAGTAAACACTGGGAAAACATTATGAATTCAATTCAACTGTGGCTTTCTTTCCTGGCCACTTTGATATCCAAACTTTGGCTAAAATGTCAGTGTATTTGCCAATGTGCCTCTTTTGTATTATCTTTCAGGCATTAACTACATCAGAAATAAACATGTCTAAAATTTACTTTGGTAGATCAGCCTGGACTTGAAATCCCAGCCAGTTTTGAGAGAGGTAAGAGACTGCACCCCATCCTGAGGGATAATAATAGTAACAATAGCAATACCATGACTGAGCTCTTAACACACGTCCTGTACTATGCCAAGACTGTCTCATTTAATCTTCCCAGTACCTGGCTAAACCAGAGGTGAATCTGAGTTTTCAAAGCTTTTGTCCTTAAGCACTACATTGAACTGGAGGCTGTGTTGGAAGATTTTTAACCACCAGATGAAAGACAAAGAAGCACAGCTGTTTTCTATGCTCTTCGCTGAGAGATTCCTATGACCTATTAGCTTCTGCTTTCCTCTCTCTCCATCCACACTGATGCACTGATTCTGCAAAGCCTTTGATTTCAGAGTGTCTCTCCTTTCCTCTCTTCAGGCATTTTCCAGATGGAGTTCCCCTCTTTTAACTCAGGGACTAGCTGTCTGATAACCCAGCCAGCATCACCTGGAAGAGTTTAAGCAGGCAGGCCAGAAGGCCAGTGTGCAACTGAGTTAGCCAGGATTCTGCCTGAGACTGTCCGTTCTACTCATAACCACTGCCTGATTCAGAGTGCAGGTCAGTCTGGAGGTGCTAATGAAATCACCTGGCTGTCACTGGCTTATGTTCATTTGCATTTGGAAGTAATGCTGTTGTGAAATCCAGTCTTTTATAGTTCTGCATGGGAAGCAGGGAGGGCCCACCAGCCCATCTCCACCCCAGCAGGCTGACTCAACCTGGAGGACCAGGGCCCCTAGCCAGGCATTTTCACAGCTTTGAGGGGATCTCGGCTCCCAGTCTGAGCACCTGGATGCAATCCTCTGCCGCGTCTCTCCAACCTCTATGTAAAATGAGGGTGACAACTATACCAGCCTCATGGAGCTATCAGTGTAGGTAAATGACTTAATAATATTTGTAAAGGCTTTGGCGCATAATAAGTATCATAAAATGTACAGCTGTCATCATCTTCATTACCATCAGTACTGGGTTTCTTACCTTCATAGGTTTTTTTGTTTTGTTTTGTTTTGTTTTTGTATCAAAAACAACTACCATATATACTATTATTCATTTAATACTTTATTTAAACTAACTTTAAATAAACTCACTTTTAGCCTCCTCCTGAGCAACAGTATCCTTGAAATCTCAAGTCGGATGGTTTTATTTATATTGTTAAAGACTCAGTATGACAGATACGTGCCTCCTGAAGTACGTCCCCCCTAGCACTAAACCATCTTGTGCGCCAACCAGTGGCTCTCCCCTGGGAGGAACGCTGCTGTAGACACGTGCTGGCATGCCTCTCAGCTTCCTCATCTATGAAATAGGTGCTTCCTAAGGCTATTGTCCCTATTCTGTGTCATGATGGTTGTGACCATGCTTCTTAAAGTGCAATTCACAACCATGTAGCCCCCAACTCCTCACCCAATTCCAGGTTAGTGGCTCACCCAGGTTTGCAAAAGAGTCTACTCATCATTCATTTCCCAGCCTCCATTCTCCTTGGAATTCGTTGGGCTGTCTCTCAGGTGCATTTTTTCCCAGCACAGGCCCCTCCAGTTAGCCTGGAACCTGCCCCAGAGTGCAAGAAGCAGAATTTCCAGCATTATCTCCACTGGCCATGGACTCTTTTTCTTGCTCATATGCCTAACTCATGGGCCCTAAGACACCTTTCTTTTGAATCTGACCAGCAGAGGTGCTGCTCATATTCTGCTTTTTCCTTCTGACTTATTAGGCATTACCTCCAAACCAAGCCTTTTCCCTTCTTTCCACATGGGCCAACAGAGCAAACATCCACCAGCAGCTCTGGGGTACTTTCAGCTCCAAGTGGAAAAGACCAAAATCAGGTGGTGCTGTGCCGTGGGCAGAGGGGAGGCCAATGCCTGGGCTGCTGTGCATTTCTCTGACCTCTCTTGCCCAGGTAGCAGCCAAGGCTTCACACATGTGTACTTAGGAAGCTCTATGTTGCTTGTGTGGGGAGGTCCCTGTAACTGACTGGCCTCTCAGACACAGGAAAACTAGAGGGAATAGAACACCAACTTTAGAAAACTGATGCAATAGGATTCTTTTTATTTTAAGGGGAAAATGCACACAAACAAGTCCAGAGTGCAGGGTAAGAGCTGTTTTCAGTTTCCTATACAACTTTCCTCTTTTCCTATCCTTGTTCTGTGGAGTACAGAAGAATGTATAAAACAGATCTTCAAGTGTGGGTTGTAGCATCCAAACCAGTCAGAGACTGTGAGATTGGGAGTCAAAGTGGCTGTTACACTCTAGTCAAGAATCCCTGTGCCTTCCCCAGCCCTAGATCCTTCAGACTAGGCCAGAGAGCTCTTGCTTCTGGCCTTCCTCCTTTCAACATCCCTCAACCCAAGTCTTGCCCCTCAGACTCTCACCTCCCTGCTCCCACTTGCAGGCCCTGCCTTGTGGCCTCAGTCTCCAAGATAGGACAGACATTTGGCCATGTAGGGGTCTGCTCTACCTGGGCTGGGGCTGAGTGGAGGTAGGGGCTGATGGTAGAAACAGGTCCCTGGGTTCTGTAAGGCAAGCTGAGCTTATTCTTTGCTGAGCTGTCCTCCTTGATGTATCCTCGGTATATTGATTTGTCAGGTCTTAGGAAAAGGCAGAGGAATGGGGAGAGGATCTGTTATGACCTGAATGTTTGTATTCCCCCTAAGTCCATATATTGACACTAATCTCTATAATCTCTATAATCTCTAAAGGCTTCATACCAGTAGGTAGGGTCTTAGGGAGATGCTTAAGTATGGAGGTGAAGATAAATGGGGTTAGTGTTCCTACAAGAGAGATCAGACAGAACCCCTTTGCCCGTGTGGCAGCCTGATCAGGCAGGATAGTTAGTAGGTGATACAGGGAGCTTCACAACAGAGATTATAACAACAATAAAATAATAGTTCTTATAATCAAACTACAGCCTAGGTGCTGAGCCCTGTGTTGGACTGTGAGGATTCAAACATGAAAAAGACATGGTCTCTGTCTTCAAGGGCTTTGTATCTGGGTCATTTGGGCTCAAAAGAGTTTAAAATGACTCTTAAAATCAATTCCTTTTTTCTTCAGCAGCCCAAACTGAAAGCCATCAGATAGATACAGGTCTGTCTGAGGCTTGGAAGGAAGTATGCTTATTCCTCTAAATTGCTTTGTGCAAAGATCTGCTCAGCTGAACACCTGGATCATATTTTGATAATAATGATGCTGATGTTCACAGAGCTTGATAATTTAATAACTATGTAATGTGCTCTATTTTAATTTTTATTCTTTGAATGATGGGACTAAGGGTCCACCCTTTTGGAAAAAAGATTTACTTATTTATTTATTTTTAGAGAGAGAGGAAGGGAGGGAGAAAGAGAAGGAGAGAAGCATTGATTGATTGTCTCTTGCACACCTCTAATGGGGGCCCAGGCCTGTAACCCAGGCACATTCGCTGACTGGGAATCTAACTGGTGACCTTTTGCTTTGCAGGATGATGTCCAACGCACTGAGCCACACCAGCCAGGGCTCTAGATCCAATTTTTATCACAAGATTTTTGATAGTTTCACAACAATTCCTGAAGTTTACCTGGTTGTGTCCCTGCCTCTGACCTGATACTCCAGTTGAACAATGCAATGAGAAGTGCTCTGGCAGCCCCTGCATTTCTGTGTGCCTGAAAGGTGTACCTGCCTTGGCCCAGAGAACTAGACCTACCAGGTAGTGGAAGCTAGGACTGGCTACGACCACCTTCTCTGAAGATATTGCAAATGTAAGGCAAGGACTTTGAAAACCAAATTCTAGAAGATATCAAGAAGAGACAAGTGGAGAAAAAAAGACAAGTGACCAAGACTGCCGCAAAAACACAGAGTTGGTAGAATGACATTTGTTCACAAGAGGGGCTCATTATAACGCTGGTTCTCACCGCAGGCTGAAGCCTCCATTGGATCATGAAGACTTCCTGGGTGTGTCCAAAACAACCTGGGTCTCTTCTATGCCCTTCATTGGGTTTCATCATGAGACATAGAAGAGAGAGGATAGTTGGTGTGTTGGGGGCAGGGGGTGCAAGATAAAAATATGGATGTGCAAGAAAGAAATTCTCTAGTTAACATTTGAGTTTTACCACCGGCCAGAAAAATATTAGTTAAGCACTACCCTGGGCACCTAATGTAGGGCCCTCAGAAATCCTGGGGAACATTCTCCATCTGATAGCCTCTTTCTCACCTGGGCATGTGTTTCATATTCCTTGATCCTTAGCCAAGGAAGGGAAAGATGTGGACCTACCTGGTGGGCTTACAATAAGCTAGACCAACAATCAAAGGAGCTTAAGTCTGGTGCTGGTTTGGACACCGACAGTATGATGTCTTTCATAGGATCTCTCTTGGGTCCCCTGGATACGCTGAAAATAATCTTGGGTAGTTTTAGGTTTGTTTGCTGGCTGAATAGCTGAGAGAATGGAAATTTGGGGAGCAGGAACCAAAGCACAGCATTGTGTTGGCTACAATAAGCCACAATGCAGACTGCCATCCATGCAATTCAAGTCACCATTTATGACTAAGCTGTCCCTGTGGGTTACCTGCTGACTGTGGCCTACCATTTCCTGATGGGAACAGATGGTCTGATACAATGAAAGTAGAGTAGTGTTTGAATTTCAAGGATCACAAAGTGTAAGGGCTGGAACTCCTTCATTTTATAGATAAGGAAACGGAAGCCTGGGGGAGGATCATACAGTTGATGGTTCATGTTTCTGTTCCTGCGGTTGGATCACAGAGTTCTCTGGAGTGAGGACTATGTTTTTGAAGCCACAAAGCAGAGCAGAGCAGAGGGCTTGGCCCATAGAATAGGCTCAATATATGTTTGTGAGATGAAGAAAGGAAGGGAGGGAGTTGAGGGAGAGGGGACTTGCCTAAGGTCATACAGGCAGAGCGAGACCTCACTCCACAGGCCTGGGGGTGAAAGTTGGGGGCTGCTGGCCTCCTGGGAGCAGCATCAGTCAGCCTCTAACGTTGCCAGCTCTAGGCTAAGGTCTCAGCAGTCAGGCTTGCTATTGCTCCTGCCCAGAAAGTGTCATTGATGTTTTCAAACCCCAAGGCATTTGCAGTTGCACAGCAGGGCCCCCATGGGGGATGGTTCCCTGGTCTATGATGTAAACATCAGAGGAAACAAGACTGCCTTCATCCCAACTCCCCTATTGGAGGGCTACGTCTGGGGTCTCAACTTAGGCTGGTATCTATGGCCTGCAGGACCCAGGGCCTGAGCTGAAGGAGAGCCTAGAGGAAAAACCCCAGGGCACAGGAAGGATGGAGCTTAGCAAGGCCCATGCAAAGGGGTGACAGAATTCTGAAACAGTCAGTGAGGCAAGACCTAGGAAACAGAAAGCAGAAGGGATCCATTTAATTTCACCCACTGTCGGAGCAGACACAGATTAGAGGCAAGGCCAGTCTCTTTACAGGAGGGAGAGAGAGGCTCAGAAAGGAGAGGCGGAGAGGGAGCTAGAGCAAGTGCTTGAGGAAATGCAGTGCACATGCAGTCTGATTATTGTCAGCGGCAGCCTCACCCAAGGCTGTCCCCAGTGGGAGTGGAGAGGGGACGTTAGTAGAGGAGCAAGTGGCTCTGGGTGGCTCTGTGTGGTCTCAGGCTTGCTCCACTTTCTGCTGCCGTGGAAATCCACCCAGTCTTTGTCCTTTCACTGCCCCCTCCAGGGGTGGGGAAGGGCCCAGAGCTGGAAATAACCTTTTCTAAGCAGCCTCCAACCTCAGCACTTTCAGTGACTTCACTTTCTGCAACTTCACGGGTATCACTACTGTCTCCAGATTGGTGCTGGAACCAGCTTTCGATCCCTGCCCTCAGAACTCTTAAGATCTTGTTGTGGGGAAGTAAGGCACATTGAGACACTCAAAGGCAGGCTTGGCTATGAGTACACCCAGCAGGTTGGTTGTTCCGGAGAAATGGAGCCTTGCTGACAAGTCGGTTTCTTGGAGGAGGCGAGGCTGGAATTGGGATCACACGTTAGAATGGGGTTTTGAGTCAAGTTACTGCAGCAAGAACACATAGGGGTCCTTGCAGGGGCAGGGGAAAAGAAAGCTGTTGGGATAGCCTGAGTCACAGGGTGAAAGTCAATGTTTTTAAACCTTTTTCTTTTTAGCAGTAGAATCCTTCTTAAAGGAAACTTTACTCAGAATGTGTCAACGTGCTAAAAACAGAACTACTCTGTCACAGCTTCTTTTGCACCCCAGTGTTAGCTCCTCCCTCCCAAGAATTAATGGAGCTTCATGGCCTGGACTAGTTCAACTTCCTTCTTGGACCAATGGGGAAACTAAGGCACAGAGAACAGAAGGTACATGTTAATGCCCATTTGCTAGGAGCAGAGGCAGACAAGAATCGAGGTCTGTCTCCTCTCCCCAGCTCAGGACTTTTGCCAGTAAACCTTACTACAACCTGAATGGGGCCAGACCGGAGGGACCATCAGCCAGGTCAAGAAATGTCAGTTCTGTTTGATTCCCAGCCAGGGCACATAACTAGGTTGCAAGTCAGGTCTCCAGCCAGGTCTATGGCTGGAGGCAGGTGAAAGGATGTCTCTCTCCGTCTCTGTCTCTCTCCCTTCCCCTCTCTCTAAGAATAATAAATAAAATTAAAAAAAAGAAAGAAATGTCAGTTCCATAAACTGGGGAGCCATGGTGTGTATCTGGGTGAAGGTGCACTCTCTGGTCTTCCAGTTTGACAGCCCAGGGTACACTGCAGCCTCTTGATGTTTCTTTCAACCCCTTGATCGAGGAGACTAGCATATTTGAGTCACCTGTGAAATAGCTCCAGCAATGCAGGGTCAAAGAAACATGGGGATGGTGGGTTGGGCTAAAGAAGGGCAGATGTCATTGGTGAAGTTTTGGTAAATACATGAATTGTCAGTGAATACATTTGATGGAAGATGTAGGTTTCCTTAAACTGACACAGAAAATGTGCCCATTAATTCATTTGCCTAATGGTATGGCTTTGATTAGGTACCGTAAGGCAACTAAGAAGTGCCCTATCGTGAGCTCACAAATAATGCAAAAAACTGATTAATATCCCTGGAAGCCAGACAAGATCTTCTGCATCCATCTCCCCTGGGGTTTGCCTTGGCCAAGGCTTCTATCTCTAGGCTTCTACCAATTTTCATGACGTCTTAGTTTCAGTTACCTGTTAGCTGAGAAGTCTAGCTGGGGCTTGGAGTGAGACAAAATATCTAAAATGAGCTGCATACGTATTTCCTTTTTAATTTTTGTTTGTTTGTTTGTTTTTGCTTACCTTTACATACAAGCAAGCTGAGAAAGTGTTGTCTGAGAAAACCAGTCGCTTCCCGAAGTTTCAGAGGCAAACGTCCCCTCCTCAGTGAGCAAGGAGAGCTGCCATCCCTAGCCCTCTTATTCCCTCAGCATCACTGGTACATTATAATTGTGGAGCTCTTTACAGTCTGTAAGGAGCTTTCAACTATATTCTCTCATTTACTCTTCATAAAAGTGCTCTGAAGTAGGCCAGGCAGGAATTATAGAGATGGCAAAAGCAAGTGTCAGAGAGGCAGGGAGACATGTTCAGTTTGTGTTGCTAGTTAGCATGTATTCAACAAATATTCATTGCTTTATTTATACTTATTTAGGAATGATATTTGTTATTACAGCATGAAACCAGCCAGATCTGCTGACTTGCTTCCTAAGGCTCTTAGCTGCATCAGGCTTTTCTCCCTGAGGATATAAATAAAAATGAGTTTTCTGCTAGAAACAGGTCAAATGACTTAATACAGCCATAGACAATTCAGAGGGACCTGGTAAATTCTAAATGAGTCACATTTCATTTGAATACAAGCCAGAAGAACACTCAAGGCTTCAGCAGAGAGAAACAGAATTATGTATTTACTAAAGCTAGTGGCTTTTAAACATTTTTCAAGCACAAAAGCCATTCTTAAAATAAAGTCTCACCAGACTGCTCAACATGAAAGCCTAAGAAAGTGGCATCTTTGTAGAACTTGAAGCCTCCCTCAGCAGCTTTGGAAAACCCTCTTACTTATAGATGAGGAAATAGGCCCAGGGGCCCAGAGTGAGTTTGCTCAGGGAATCAGTGCCTGAGCAGGGGCTGGAACTCCAGCCAGTGGTATTTCTCCTGAAGGGTCCTGGTGAAGAATAGTCCGGGCTCACTTTTTGGGCATGTCCATCACCGTTGCCCATATCACTAATAAACACACCCTGTCTTTTCTAGTCTCCCTTGCTCAAGCTCTTCCCTTTTCTCAGAATGCATTCCTTCAGTGAAACTTTCCATTTTTTCCCCCTCTAGACTTAGGTCAAAGAATCTTCCCTCCCCATGAAACTTTCCTTAAGGGCCATAGCTAAAAAGACTTGCTTCTGGAAACTTTTATGACACTCTTAGAATGTGCTGCCTTGTCTTCGAACCATTTTGGGCTTAATCCCACACCTGAGATTTTATTCTTGAGGAAAAAGTCTCTCCCTAGAACCTAACACAGTTCTTCCAGCTCTAAAGTACCATGAAGCTCTGATCTCAAAAGATGTTGCTCTAAAGTAGAGTCTTCTTTTTTTAAAATGGAAGTGATGTACAGAATCAGTCTCATAGATGAACACCCAAGTCCTAACTAGTCAGAATCTTCTAAAACTAAACAAAGTTTCTCCCACCTTGTCCTCATCCTTATCCTCAAGTGTTTATCATGCACCTCCACACAAGCACCGCACCTAATGGACCTTGAACAGGGCCTGTGGAGCCAACACAATCCCTGCCTTCATGGGCTCTGTTGGAGTAGTCCAGCTGGGCTGCGCCTCCACCCAGCCCTGTGCTCTCCTGGGCAAGCCAGTTTTCCCTCGAAGCTTTCTCACCTTCAGTTAATACCATGCTCACTCCTCTATGCAGAGGCAAATAGAGAGTATATGTAGAGCCAATTATTAACTGCAGGATGCCTTCTTGGCCAGCTCACTGAAATCAGTGAGAAAAAATATCAATTCAGTTTTAAGATCTAAAAATTTGTGTAAACCAAGGCCCTGGCTGGTGGCTCAGTGGATAGGCGCAGGCCTGTGAACCCAAAGGTTACTGGTTCAATACCCAGCCAGGGCACATATCCAGGTTGCAAGCCAGGTCTCCAGCCAGGTCTCCAGCCAGGTCTCCAGCCAGGTCCATAGCTGGAGGCAGGTGAAAGGTAACCACACATTGATGTCTCTCTCCCTCTCTGCCTCCTTTTCTTCCCCTCTCCCTAAAAATAATAAATAAAAAAATTTAATACATAAATAAATAATTATGTAATACCAAATAACTGGTTTATCTGAATGTTCTTTTTTTCAGGGAGCTGCTTTGGGTTTGTACAGTTATAAGCTTCCTTCCTCTTGCAGGTTCAGCTCTGACACCCTTGTACTGGCTGCTCTGAAAGCCAGGTCACTGTAGTCTACAGACCCCAGTTGAAAATATTCATTTATGTCCAGAATATTTTTTGAGCATGTATTATGCTAGCATAATGTAACTTGAAGCATGTCCTCATTCCCCCAAGAAAAGATATGCCCAAGTTGTAACTCCAGGTGTCTGTGAATGTGACCTTATTTGAAAATAGGCTCTTTGCAAATGTAATCAGGAGAAGATGAGGTCGTGTTGGAGTAGGCTGTGCCCTATCTTACTCCAGATTGGAATAGGCTTTTCATATCCCAATATGGCTTGTGTGCTTGTCAGAAGAGGAGATCCAGACCCAGACTCAGAGGGAAGATGTGCAAATAGAGATTGGAGCTATGCTGCCACAGCCGAGGAAAGCCTGGGGCTGCTGGAATCTGCATGAGACAAGGAGGGACCCTTCCCTAGAGGCTTTGGAGGGAGTGTAGCCCTAGCAACACCTTGATTTTGGATGTCCAGCCTCCAGAGCTATAAGAAAATTTATTTTGTTATTTTAAGCCACTTACATCTTGGTGCTTTGTTATGGCAGCCCAGAAAACTAATTAGGTGGCACACCAGGAATCTAGCAGGCTACCCTAAGAGAACATACATGTTGGTGAAGGAGTCAAGGCAATAAACTGGATGAATAGATATGAAAATGGCAGATTCAGGTGCTGAAGGGATTAAACAGGGTTTAATCCTGAAGGAGGAGAAACCCAATGTAGGGAGGTGAGCTGGAACCTGATCATGTAGGGTCTTGGGATGATGTTAGGGGCAAGGGATTGCCATGGAGCTAGGATGGCTGTGGATAGACCTAAATGGGCTGTTTGAATGGATTGTGGTGGCTTGGAGGAAAACAGTAGCAGTGACAATGAAGCCTAAAGATCTTGCTGTGGTGATGTGAGAAAATAAGGAATCAAGGATGAATCTAGATTTTGGTTTAAGTCAAAACTATTTATTTGGGGGTAGGTGATGAGGTTATTTATTTAAGTGGAGATTAGGGGAGGTGCATACAGGGTGAGAGGGAGGGAGTCAAGAGTCCTGTTAGGCTTGAGATGCCTATTAAACATCTTTGTGGAG
The DNA here is from genome assembly GCA_004026585.1 of Noctilio leporinus. NCBI lineage: Eukaryota > Metazoa > Chordata > Mammalia > Chiroptera > Noctilionidae > Noctilio > Noctilio leporinus. The sequence continues at coordinate 6,203 of PVIW01008089.1, read as the reverse complement.
ATGCAGGTAAGCCATTAGCTATGTGATCAGTAGCAAGAGAGTCCCAAACCCAGGGTCCTCTCACTATCCCAAGGCCTCCAATGAGATTGGAGAAAGTTTTTTTCTTCCTATTGGAAGCCTTCTCTTTCTCCTGGGGATACACATCCTGGGTGGCCCTGAGCAACTGGTAATGCTTTTAAAGAAGCTTGCTAAGTAGCCTGAAAGTTTTCACACTCCCTTACAAAGTATTTGTGCTTCAGAAGTTTCCTGCAGCATCTTCATAGCTGTATCTAGCTTCATCAGTAGAGTTGAGTGTCTTGGGAATTCCAAGATAAACTGAGTGGAAGAGTGAGAGGAAGCAGTAGGTGACCCTGGACAGTATTCCTAGGACTTGGGGTTCCAAGTTGCTTGGCTAATTAAGAAAGCAGAAGAAACCTTTTGCTTTGCACAGACTCACTTCCTGCACAAAGAGCTTGAGGGGAAGAAAGCCAGAAATGCCTGCTCTCTGGGCAGGCCCAATCTCCCATGGGTGCTGAATTAGGAGCAGTGGCTGCTTGCCCTGGGAGCTGGCAATGCTGGCACAATTAAAGATCAATTAAAACATGCCCTTCTGGTTCGCTCTCCTCACACCAGTTATTCCAGGACACTTGCTCTCACTTCAGCTTCCTTCCACAATTTCTTTGATGCGATTAGCTTGGAGCCTGGTGGCCTGAGATGTGGGCAACTGCACAGGAGGTAGGAGCATTGCACCAGGAGCCTAAGACAGCGGCTTGTTTTGCAGCCCCCCAGCACCATTCCCAGGGCTGTCAGCAAGCCATTGAGCAACCTGGGCCTCAGCTTCCCCAGTTATGAAATTACCATGATTGTCCACCTTCTTGTCCTGTGCTTGGGGTGAAGGGTGTGGGAGTATCTTATATTTTATCCAGCAGTTCTATGGGATGCCTGGGCCACATCAAGCAGAGGATTCAGCAGGTCTAGATGTCACTTGGATCTCCAGAATGCCTCACCCATGTCTCCTCACTCTTAAAGCAATTTTATTTAAGGAATTGGCTTGTCTTTACATATACTCAAGAGCTCCCTATGTGTGAAAGGGCACAGTCTGAATGTGCAAGACGTAAGATCTAGTGCTCTGAACGTAAACTTTAGTGTTAACGGAAGAAGAGGAGGCCAGACTCATTAAAGACTACAAGAAAGAGTGTGTGCTGGGGAGGGGGACTGAAGAGAAAGTAAGGTTCCGGGACTTCCCAACCCCCAGCCCAGACTCTTTACTCAATGACTGGGCAGTGGGTGCCCAGCTACAGTGTCCATCGGGTCCTTATGCAGTTATTCTCTGCCAAATCCACAATGTAGTTAGTAGTGGGCTTTGGATACAAAGGCTTTTTAGCAAGGTGAAGGGAAGCAAAAAGAGAATTGCCTCAGAATTGCCTCAGAATTAAGAAGGGAAATGATTGAGGACTGAGAGATCAAACCCAACTGGGAAATCCAGAAATGCTTCCTGGGGGAGCTAGGTAATGTTCTGAGTACTGAAAAACAGATAGGAGAGGGGAGAAAAAGGGCATATGTGAGCAGAGGAAAGAGGCTGAGGGAAGGAACAGAGGTGAAGAGAAGCCCAGAGTGCAAGAAGAAGAGGGGGACAAGATGATTACAGACCATCCTGAGGGTTTTGGGGTTCATACCAGGAGCCAAAGGAAAACAAAGTTTGCATCATCCTAATATACTAAAAGAAACATCCACTCATTCACCTGTTTTTTCTTTTTCCTCTCTTGAGCACATCTTTCTCTGTTGGGGGCTCATTTACAATTCAGGCAACCCCCTTCAGAGGGAGCAGGTAGTTCTCTGGGATGAAACTCTTCTGTTGAGAAACAGAATGTACACGTGGGATAAAAGTATGTCAAGGTTCAACCAGGCGGAGAAGTTTGGGTCAAAGCAAGGGCAGAAGGAAGAGGAGACTCGTTGACATGAGGTGGTAGGATAGCATGGTGACTGATGACATACTCGTATATTTGGTCTTAGTCTCTGTTTTTGGCACAGAGTCCTCCAAACCCTTAGAATTTCCTAGGCTGAGAGTGATCAAGGTGTTGTGTTAATCATGTAATTTTGTCCCCTTCTTTGGTTAGGGGCTGGTTGTGAGAAGAAACAACCACATGATTAGAACTTTGGAACTTTCAATCCCACCCCCTGACATCCAGGGAGGGGCGAGGGGCTGGAGATTTAGTTCAATTGGTAAAGGCCTATATCTTAGTCAATCTTGACTATGAAGTCTCCATAAAAGCCCAGGAGGCTAGCCAAATGGTTCTTATTTCCTGAGATCTTCCAAGAGGAGAGAAGGTCCTGTTTCAAGTACCTCACCTTCGTATCTCATCTGACTGTTGATTTGTATTCTTTAATAGCTTCTGTAGTAATTTAGTAATCTAGTGAGTCAATGGATTCCTTAGGTTCTGTGAGCTGTTCTAGCAAATTAATCAAACCCAGGGAAGGTGTCATGGGAACCTCTGGTTTATAGTCAGTTGGTCAGAAATACAGATAACAGAGAGGGACCCCACCAGCCTGCCATGAGGTCGGGTATGTAAGGAGGTGCCACTCGGTTCTGGATCAAGAGCCATGGAGAACACTGAGACCCTGGCTGGACCTCCCCTGAAGCAGGCATGAGTGGATGGGAGCTCCTGGGAATGTTGAACTGTGACTGGGAAATACTGAGCCATGGACTTCTATGTTCCAAGAGGGAGGCGGTACCTCTGACTTGGCAAAAGGGGAGGCAGGACTGTGTGCTTGTGGGTGTTTTAAAGGGAGCGGAACCTAACAGCAGGATTCGGCGATTAAGCTAAATCTGTATAACCTTCAAATAAACAATTCCTTTCCTTCTCACAAAAAAAAAAAAAAAAAAAAAAACAAGAAAAGAAAAGTAAAAGAAATCCAGATAACAACCTAGGCTTGAAACTGGGGTCTGAAGTTGGGGCTGGGCAATCTTGTAGGATTGAGCCTTCAACCTGTGGAGTCTTGTGCTGCCTCTGGGTAGACAGTGTTGTAACAGGGTGCAGAAAAAGAGGGGGGTCCCCTGGAATATTCCCTACATTCCTTGGTAGGGAGAAGTGGATGATATGGTGATTAAAGACTCTTCTCATAACAATGGCAAGTTAATAGCCATGTCTTTCCTGAAAGGAAGCAGACTGTGCCCAAGGTGAAGTGTACAGACCTTAAGAGCATATAGTGACGTAGCCAGGGGAGGTGGATGCCCCTGTGTCCCAGAAAACGTTTGCCCTGACTAAAGATGGCGGCCAAAAAAGGTAAAAGATATGGGAAAACTGTCAAAAGTAGCACATTATAGGAGGGGTTGGGTGTGAGGTCACATGGGAAGTTCTGGGCTAGGCATTTCAAAGAAGGCGGGTCTGAGAGAGGAGCAGACGTGTGGAGGAAAGGGCCGCAAGAGAAGGGTTGGGTCCACAATGAGGTCTGGTGAGTAAGAACTAGAAGCCACCTGGGCTAAAAGGGTGTAGACAGGAGTCCCGCCCTGAGGTCTGGAGTCAGAAAGAGGAAACCCACTGGGAAGCCTGAATAAGATGACATTGGCAGAGCTGATGGAGCTACAGGACCTGCCTAATCAAGCCGGGATTTGTGGGAGACCCTTGGAACTGAATTGTAACCAGGAATGCTAAACTGCAGACTTCTGCTTCTCTGTAGGATATATGGAGAAGCTACTATCTTGGGATGTGTGCCTCCTTGTGTTCTATCAGAATTCAGAAGGAAACCGACCAGACACCAGGGAGGTACAGGAGTACGATCCTTTATTCACGTGCCGTCCCAGAGGAGAAGCTCTCCAAATTCTGGGCCCCGAGCTAAGGCAAGCAGCAACTTTTACAGCTGAAGCTTCACTCCCTACCCTTGGTGGCACAAGTGGGTGTACAGAAGCAAATGCAGCAGTTAGATTTAGTTTTCGGTGCATTTCTTATCATTACTCAAGCTGGCTACAGCTGGCTACCTCCCAGAAGCCAAGGCCATTAGGGTTCTGGCCAAGGCTACCTCCCAGGAGCTAAGGCCGTTAGGGGGGGTCTAGCTGACATTCCCCTTACATTCCCCCCTGTGGACGCTTAGAGGGTTTTTGCCCGCCTCAGCGTCCAATAAGGGTAAATCTTGTTCTTGCCTCTGCTGGAGTAGTAGGATCCGGCTGGTGGTCTTCCTGACTAGAGCTCCCTCTAACTGGCCCACTACTGTCCGTATGGCTCAAGGCCCAATTGTGATGAATATGAGGAGGACTATGAAGGGCCCAATTATGGGGGAGAGGAATGATAGTATTGGGTTACTCCACCATGAGGCGGCCCCTGAGCCTGCACTAGGGCGTAGTCTGTTCTTGAGTTCCTCTATGAGTTGTATGTTTTCCTCAACTACTCTGCTCTCATTGATGAAGTAGCAACATTCCTCTCCTAGGAAGATACAGGTTCCCCCTTTGTCAGTGGTGAGGAGATCTAACACCCTCCGGTTCCGTTGGGCTACCCTAGCAAGGGACAGGATCTGGCATTGGAGGGACTCCATGGAGGCCTGCGTCAGAGTCATGGCCTCATGGAGTTCCTGACGAAGGGAGCTCTCTGAGCGTAGGCTGTTGGCCAGACCTGCGCTGCCGATGCTGAGGCTGGCCAAAGAGGAGGCTAAGGTTAGTCCACCAGCACCGGTAGGAAAATGGTGTGCCACTGTCGGGGGGAGCTAGAGTTGAGATACTTAGCTTCTAGTTCTCCTGGCGGGTAAGCAAATAGCTGCGGGACTAAAGCTACTAGTAGATAAATCCGGGGGTCTGCACAATCCATGGTTGAGGTGAGGGTCTAATTGGCCCAGAACAGGAGAACCGTGGGAGGTGCCAAGGTGCGGGACCAGTCGGTGCCGCACCACTGAGAGCTGTTGGGGTAGTCTCCTGATCCAGGGGTTGGATGGAGGGGGGCCTCGTATGGGTCGAAAAGGGTTATCTTTGCGGGCGGCAGCGTCGGTTGGTGTAGCATTTACAGGGACCGCAGTTAGCAGGGGCTTGCTGAGAGAGGCACATAAGAAGCAGTCAGTGAAATTCCCTCCTTGACTGAGGTTGAGGAGGGCCGCTCCCTCCTGGATCAGGGTTATCCAGGAAAAAGGTGAGCCTGTCTGTTGGACCTGAGTATCTGCTTTATGGTCTTGTGTGCCCCCTGTAACCGGCGGATGTTGGGGACGGGTGAGACTCCCTTCTGTTTAAAAATTATAACATCCCCAACTGGGCCTGCGTGACCCATACTAACATATACCTTCCCTTTTAACCCCTTTTCCCAGATGGGGTTGAGGACCCTTATCTAAAGTTATGGTTATTCTTGTGTGGCTGCCCCAGGGAGGGGCCCATCTCCAGGGGGACGCCGTTCATCCAGCAGTGTTGGTAGGCACACCCTCCATACTTATCTGGCCACCAATTGCATGCCGGGTCACTCTGGTCTTCTTTTATGCAGATGAACGGATCCCTGAACCAGCCGTTTAGGCATGTTAGGCTGTCAGTCGGGACCTCAACCTGTACTCGCCCGGAACAGGGTCCCTTACACTCCCGCCTCCTGACAGTGACTACAGTTACCGCTGAGTCCTGGTACCTATATTCTTGGACCTGTATGGTCTCGTGATACTGCCAGTGAGACCCGAGATAAGTAGGTAAAATAATACAGAAGAGTAGGAGGGAGGATAGCATGGTGCTAAACTAGGCAACCTATTGCTAGTAAGGTGAATACTTGACCTAAGTACAAAGCAATTAGTAACACCCGTTCCCTGCTAGTCCATTCCTCAAGTATGGAACCCCAGAGGATTATTCCTCCAAAATGGGTGGCGGCTCCGATAACGGTGTAGTATCCCCAGCCACAACAGTCCATTCCTCGGCCCTGCCTTGGTGGGTCATCTGTAGCTTGATGACAGGGCCTCTCCTGGAGTGGTCTCAGGTCGGGGCGTCCTCCTCAGGATCCGTGGCCGCCTTGGCTCTGGTGTGGTGGATCCACGGGGTCTGGCCTGCAACCTTTAAAGCAGTGGGGGTAGTTACTAATACCAGGTATGGCCCTATCCATTGGGGTGCAAGAGGCTCCTTTTTCCAGTCCTTGATCCACACGTACTGTCCTGGTCTAAAGGAGTGGGCTGGCCCCCCTGTGTGAGCTAGTTCGAGCCCAAGGTGGGCCTGCCTAATCTGTTCTAGCTCTAACCCTAATTCTTTTAAGTAGGTAGTTTTTCTGGCTTCTCCTAGG
>PVIW01008088.1:0-64795 GCA_004026585.1 Noctilio leporinus | reverse complement strand
ACAGCCACAGGCAGAGATAACATTGGAACTAACTGTAGCCTCAGGTTACAATGCCCCCAACGGTCTAGGGACCACACAACAGCAACCCCCATTCTTTTCAATCCAATTATAATCCAGTAAAAGCTCAAAGCTCTCACCCCACAACACGGGTGTATCTCTCCACACCATGCCCCTCTCCTTTCTTGGAGAGTGGATAAAACCTTTACTCTCTCTTAAAATTAAAAAAAGAAAAAGAATGATAATAAAAACTATTTGGGAAGCTTTAGAAGTCTCAGAGTATCTGAAACCCTCAGAATCTTTTGTCAGCATAACTAACCCTTTATTCCTGGACTGATGAGGCTGTTTGCAACTGAGTAAAGATCCCCGCATCTCTGCTATAAAGTTGTCCAGGGATGTGAGCTGTAGCCACTCCCTTCATGAACCACCTCACCACCCCCCATTGCCTCAAGTTCTTCAGCAGAACCTCCCAGGGCACCCCACTTACCAAGTCAAACTGTAGAGGGGGAAAATGATATGGAAAAATAATCCAAAGGTTTTAACTAATTCACTTTAACAAAACCTGTAGAATCTGTGTGGGAACAAACTCTGAGGGTGTAAGAACTGGAAGGGAGGGACAGATTAAAATTAGACCAATGTATCCATATTCTTACCCATATTCTGCCATCGGGGTGTGAGCTCAAACATCTGGGAGTGGTTCTAAATGTTTGTGCTATTGATTAGTGGAATCTGAACTCAGTGGCAGATGGGTTGAATGAGGTCTAATGCCATCAGCTCCCTGGCTCCCTACAGAGGAAGGAACCCAGAAGTTTCAGGTGTATTCAAACAGCTATCTGTGAGGTTCAGAAGAACACAGCTCCTCCAAAGACAGAACTACATTAGAAATCACATCAGGAATGGGATCACCAGCATCTTTGAAAGCCCTCTGCCAGCCAAAGATAAGGAAGGGCAACTTTGACATGGAAACGGACTCTGGCTTCAAGGGGAAAGACGAGATGAGGTCCTGGAGCATTGTAGAGGCCAAGCAATAGCCCTTGACCCAGAAGTGAAACGGTTACCGTAATGGACAGTAGGGCCCTGGTGCAGTCAGAATGGTCAGGTCTGCTGGGATCAACAGTGTGGCCAATGGACCATGGGCTCTCTAGGGCAAAAATAGGTATTCAGTCTGTCGAGATCTTATCTGAGCTGTTACACGACCAAAAACTATAGCTATACCCCATGGTTTTTAAAGAAATAAGCAAAAGACAAGAACAGTATTTTGCATAGCCATAATAAAGTAAGGCCTGATTATTGATTTAACCAAAATTGTGATAAAATATATTGAGAGAAAAGAGGAGAACTAGAGAGACATATAAGAACTAGAAGTTCATATGTCAGTTGGTATATAATGTTTAAAGCAGTAAGTGATGAGACAGTATCATAAACTTGTTACCAGGAAATAGTGAGGTGAGTATCACAGAGACCCTGATAGAGTTCAAAGTGATCTACTCATGTAGATGTTTGGAAATCTTCATAATAAAGATTTTTAAATCTGTAGCTAAGGTAAAGGTTAAAAAGATATTTTTGAATGAAAGCTATAATATTCATCACCAGCAGACCCCACAAGAAAGCAGAAAATGAGGGTGCTTTCCAGGCAGAAAAGAAAATTATCCCACATGAAAAGTCAGGGTGCAAAAAACAATGAGGAGGCATGAAAGTGATAAATGTGTGGGCAAATCTAAAAAAAATGTTGACTGTTGAAAATAATAGTATCTAGAATTTGAGGTGTACATATTTTTTAAATTCATAAAAATAATATGTAATTTGGGAGAGAGGGTAGTTTAAGCAGTTTAAAATCTTGTAAGAAAGAGAGTAAAATAACCACTCATTGTTAGACTTTGATGCACCAAGGACATAACACAATGTCCCTAGTGTCTCCCCCAACAAAATAATAAAAGGCTGTAAAACTTCTGAAGTAATGCAGTGGGAGGATGATTGAAATATAAAAGGTAATTTATCCAAAAGAAGGAGGGGAAAGGAGTGAAAAGGAACATATATACCAAGGCATATATATATTATAAATAATTTTTTTAAAGATTTTATTTATTATTTTTAGAGAAAGGGGAATGAAGAGATGCAGAGAGGGAGAGAGACATCAATGTATGACTGCCTTTCACCTCAGCTACAGAGCTGGTTGGAGACCTGGCTTGAAATCTGGTTATGTGTCCTGGCTGGGAATCGAACCAGCAACCTTTGGGATTGCAGGCCAATGCCTTATCCACTGAGCCACCAGCCAGGGCCGATGACTTATCATTTTTAATGCCTGCATAATATTTCATGGTGAGGAAATGCTACAGTTTAGCTACTAACTCTTTTCTCTCTAGGTGGGCATGCATTTTGTTTCAGGTTTAGTTATCACAAACATTGCTGCCAACAACAATTTTTTGTACTAAAACCTTTCAATGCTTGTGTTTTCATTTCTGTGACAGATTCCAGGAGTGAAGTTGCTAGATCCAAGAGTTGTGCAGCTTTATTTTAATAGATACTGCCAAATTGCTTTCAATATTGCCATATTGCATCCTTCCCCAAAGGTTCTTACCTAAACTTTTTTTTTTTTTTTTTTTGCTGATGCCATGGATGAGCAGTCCACTCACAATAGCAAAGATTGATCCAAACCTGCCCAGACCTGCCTCTGCCCACGGAGTCTAGAGTGAATTGGGCCCAATCAGAGAAAAACGGTTCAAACTGATCCCAGGAAAATCAAAATGGGATAAGGCAGTTGAAGCTGACAAATCCTTTGAACCTTCCCAGCTGTCTTCAAAGTCTCCTCCTGGTTTTCTACATAAAGCCATCCCTTGAGCAATCTGCCCATGTTCCCACTGCCTGAGCTCTGGTCAGCCCAAGTCACCTGGCCTCTGTTCAACACCTCCTGCAGCAGATCAGAGATCTGCTCAAAGATATAGCCGTGCTTTTGTTCATTTGGAGTTCCTTGGGCTGTAAGAAAACCACCCTCACACTAACAGACTCAAAGGGGATGGCTTGGCAGGAAGTGAGGCAGCTCAGGGAGCCCAGGAGGAGCGAGCAAGAACAGGAATGCTCTCAGGAGCTGAGGTGGCCACCTCCCGCATTTGTACCTTCATTCTGGCTTCCGTTTGAAGTGGAAACCAAGGCACAGGTGGGAACATGGCTTGTTGAGGTCCAGCAGCCCATTAGGAGCGGTGCCACATCAAGACAGGGCGCCCTCAGAGGTGGGGAGTTGATGTTGGCTGCTGGGCTCTGGCTGGGATGGTTGCCCTGACTGACCAGGAAGCCCTCAGGCCATCAGTGGCTCAACTGCGGGCCCACAGAGACTTCCATTTCCTCCCCCATTCCCTGGAGCCCTGAGAGGTTTTGTGGAGTCAAAAGCTATACAGCCTGGGGGACTTCTTGAAGATTTCCAGAGGACTCTGGCTGGTGTGGCTCAATGGATTGAGCACCAGCCTGCAAACCAAATAAATGGTCGCTGGTTCCATTCCCAGTCAGGGCACCTGCCTAGGTTGTGGGCCAGCTCCCCAGCTGAGGGATGTTCTCTCCTTCTCTTTCTCCCTCCCTTCCCCTCTCTCTGAAAGTGAATAAATACAATCTTTAAAAAATAAAAAAGATTTAAGGAGGGAAATACAAAATTGCTGTGAGGGCCATCCCCAGGCCTTGAAAGGGGCTTAACAGAGTGAAGGGCTGGAGGTTTAGGTTTCATTCACTTTGTGACCTGGCTGCCTCTGGTCCATCAGCAGCCAGAAGCAGGGCTCTTGAGACCCTTGCGTTCTCCACACCCTGCTGCCCCCTCGAGGCCATCTGTGGATTTAGGTGGGATCCTCAGGCTCCAGGGTGAGAACCCCAAGCTGAGGTCTGAGGGAGGCTAGGGGATGTGAGACATAGCTGCAGAACGTCTTGAGTGTAAACTGTCATGGACAGTGTCACCAGAACTGGAGAGAGAAGCCAGAGTCCCCTGGGGAGGGTCATTCCTGAAGGGGAGGCTCAGACACCAGACAGCCCGTCTGAGAAGTCAGCTCCAACCTCACAGGCTGCCTTCCTGTTCTAGGACATTTGAAACCTCTCCACACCTCAGGGCCTGGGTAGTGTCTCTCTCCTCTGTCTTCAGTGCTTTCTCCAGCCCTTCCCACAGATGGCTTCTCATCTTTCAGGTCCCAAGACACCAATGGCCCAATTTATCTCTCCCCAGAAGGGCCAAGTTCGCAAGTGCTCTCAATGGGCAGGGTCGTCATCCTACACTGGCTGCAGATTGAAATCAACCCAGTGATCAACACATCTGGAGGGTATCTTCTCTTTTTCTATCTAGATGTTTAAAGCCCCGACGGCACACCTGCCACCTGATTTCTGGCCATAGGACAGCCCTCAGCCCCTGCCCTGTCAGGGAGGGAGCAGAAGCCTGTCATAGAGGGGTAGGAGGACAAACCCCCACTGGAATCAGCTAAGGGCCCCACCCAGAGGTGACTTCCTGAGCTAGTTGTACAGCTTCCAGGCTCCTCCTCTCCTCTCGTGCTTCTGCTCTAGGACATCCTGTGGCTCCCCATGACTCACCTTAGAAAGTGTTTCTCGAGGACTTCCAGCCAAGATGGAAGTGTAGGGCGACATGCTATGCCTCCCTCCATGCTCCCAGGCAGGGACAAGGTCGTCACAAGTGGGGCGGGGCAGCTGGGAAGGGCCACAGCCTGCCTGGGAGCACCACAGCTGGCCCCCTGCCACCGCCAGAAGGGGATACCCGGGGAGGGCAGACCCGGGTACCATCAGCGCCTACCTCCCCTGTGCCAGGGCTGGGGTTTAGATGCTTTGTGGTGCTCACCACCACCCTTGGAAGCAGGCACTGTTACCAAACCCATGTCCAGAGAGGGAAACAGAGGTCTGTCCAGGAAGATCCAGGCATTTCCCCCCAAATCACGCAGTAGTTAGTGCTGGTGGCAGGATTCAGACCCAGGAGAGGTTGTTCTGCAAGAAAGTTCATTGAAGGAAATCGAGAGTTCAGAGGCATGGCGGTTTCTCATTGGCTGAGTTGCTAGGGTAGTCAAATTCTTGTTGGAGCTGCAATGTGCATCTTTTCCTGTTGGGCTCTGTAACTGATTATTCTTTGCTCTTCACTATTCCACTGGGGTGTGTGACAATTTTTCTGGTAATTGACACGGAGTGGTACTGTGCGAGAGCTCCCCCTGCTGGCCCCCGACTCTGTTTTACCGAGGTTTCCCCTCATTTTCACACCCTACATGATAGAGCCCAGCCGAGGTCTTCCCCCTTTCCCAGGTAACGCTGTCCTGCCTGCTCTTCCCCAAACACTCCAAACTCCTTCCAGCCTCAGGGCCTCTGCACTTGCTTGGAATCCTTTTTCCCCAAACCAGCACACGACCGGCTCCTCCTTCAGGTCCCAGCTCAAATGTCACCCCATCGAGGAGGCTTTCCCTAATCACCCTTGCGCCCGTAGAAATCTTCCCAACTCGCCATTCCTTTCTGTTCCATTGTCATATGCTTTCATGACCTGAAATTGCCTTCTTTATTAATTTGTTGACTTGTTTAATGTTTTCTCCTTAATATTTACTGAGCCCCTACTCCATCCCATCACGTGAACAGCTATTCTCTCCAGCACCAAGAAGAGAGCTCACCCATGCCCACTAAATATTTCTTGAGAGGGTGTGAATATAATCCAGACTTTGAGAGAATGAATGAGCATTGGTCAGATGTCAGATGTCAGGTGGCATGGAAAAATAAGCACATAACGGAGGGCTCAATTTAGCTTAGAGGTCAGGACATCTGAGCTAAAGCCTGAGGGTTTAGGTGCAGAGAACAGAAAACACTACTCTAGCTGGTTTAATAGGAAGAAATGTGTTGCTGAGCGTTACGTGTTATGAATAATCCAGAGACCTGAAAGGAACCAATGTGAGGCTGCGTGTGCAGGAGCAACTCCCAAAAACCACACCAGGGAGAGGGCTGATGAGGGGGCTGCCCCGCTGAAGCCACCAGGAGCAGAGGGCCCGCCCTGCCATAGCCACCGGCACCACTAGCAGGCGCCCTGCAGCTCCGTCCCTCACCTTCCGGAACCTGGTGCCCATACCCTGGCAATGGCCACAGAGAAAGACAAACTCCTGCACACAGTATCTGTCTGCAGACACTCACACCTCCCAAAAGCCGGGTAGGTTTCTCCAATTAGCCGAACCTAAGTCACACCCAGAACTGAAGGGGAGTCTGGAATATATGGTTTCTGCAGGCCGGCCCAGAGAGGAGGAGTGAATGGATATCGAGTGACAGTCCATCGTGTGCATCATCATGCGCAGTTGTGTGCTTACGTGCATACATGTCCATGCCTATGCCTGTGCTGTGTGCGTACGTATTTGCACATCTCTGCATATGTGCTCATGGGACACATGTGCATATCTCTACACCTATGTGTACATGTGTGATGGGGACAGTTGGGGGAGGAACGGGCCGTCAAAGAGAGAAGGAGGCATTATCACAAAGACCACCACAGATGCTTCCTCCATGAGGACTTGACCTGAGCTCTGAGGGCCATTCAGCCAAGGTGGGGAAACAGGCTTCAACTGTCCAGCAGTCCAACCTACTGGCTTGTTTTCCTAACAGCAAAAGCAAAGCCAGAGGAGGTATTTCCCTTCCCCAAGTTACACTGCAAGTCATGGCATTGGCCTAAATCCCAGCCAGGTCCCCCAGGGGTAAGGTTCATGTTTTCTACTTGACGCGTGACCAGGCTTCCAGGAAGGGTTACATGACAGATCCTCCCACACTGAGCCCTCTGCCTGCTCTACAGGGCTCATCTCCGGTCTTTCAGCTGCGTGCTCCCGCCAACTTGATAATGGCAAACATTTACAGACGCTTGCCCTGTGCCAGGCAGTGCAGCCTGTGCTCAGCCATCACATCAAGACCAGGCCCTGGGGCCCAAGCCAGGAGCCTGCTCCCTTCCCCCACATCACTGTGTACCTTCGGAGATGGGTAGGCTGCTTCATGTGAACCCCACAACACCCTGGAAGAGGGTGACATTTTCCCCACCTGACAAAGGAGGAGCCACAGTCCAGTGCAGGGAGGATTGGCCCAGAGCCCACAGGAGCCCCTCCACCTCCTCCACAGTTCGGTGGGATCCAGGCCCACTTGGCCACTCCTGAGCAAGCTCTTCCCCATTCCCCAAGGCACCTGGCCCAGAGCAGGTGCTAATGACTTCCTGCTAATGCAGGAAGAAGGGGAGAATGGTGACAAGTTCCTCAGCAGGACCCTGGAGATGAGTCAGAGGTGAGCAGGACCTCAGGGCAGTTGCTGGTAAGAGGGCCCGGAAGATAGCCCCCTCAGCATACAGGAAGGGCCCCCTCTCACCCTGACTCTGGCCTCACCACCACTCATGTGGGCACAGCCCCCTTTCCTGACTCCCAGTCTCTTGGTACAAGCCCCTCCCTCCTCTATAACCCCCACCCCCAGGCCCCCAATGGCCCAGAGGACACAGCCCAGGCCTCTCATCTGGCCTTCCAGGGTCCCTCAGCCCTGCTATTCCCATCCCAACCACCACACTGGCCCCAGATGGGATGGAGACAGCCTGAGGGTGAGGGGACAGAGAACATGGGAGGCACATGCTGTGGCTTCTTTATTGAGCAGTCTTAGAGACTCTGTAAGGCACGGAGTCTAGGAAGGCGAGGGGAGCCCTGGGGAATGCTGTCAGGAATACCAGCGCCTCGGTGCTGGGCATCCCGTCGCACTGAGTGCTCCCTCAGGGGGCCCTGAGCATTTCTCTCCTTGAGGCCCCTCTCCTGGGAAGCCTGGGAACAGGAGGCCCTTTCCTCCTCAAGAAGGTGAGTGCAGGTGACTGAGGACAAGGGGAAGGAAGAGGAAGCCCCCTGGTCTGGGAGCAGCAGAGGGTAGGGTTCAGGCATGGGCCCGATGCTCCTTATCCCTGAAGGCACTAAGAATAAGGCGGCCAGCCAAAGGGCTAGTGCTGGAGGCGGGGCAGGGGTCAGCCTGGCTGACTGTCCCTGAGCCCCGAGGCACCAGGTGGGCAGGCTGCAGGGCTGTCTCAGCTGAAGTCACGGTTGGGCAGGAGGAGGGGGGCTACCAGGGTCCACAGGTAGAGGAGCAGCCCGGCCCAGCTGGCACAGATCTTCACCCACACAGCCATCCAGGTGCTGATCATCTTCTGGGTCTCACCAGGTCTGGAACACACCACCATCCCAGTGAGCCTGGTCTCATCACTGGTCTTGTGACCTCGGTCCTGGCCCTGACTGTATGATTCAGTGGTAACCTCCGACTTCACCTTTGGGTCTTATTCTGTAACTCTAGTCCCTATCTCTGGTGTTTTTGACACTTGACCTTGAGACTCTAGACATAGCTCCTGACCTTGTACTGCAGACCTGACTCTGCCCAACCTCCGTTCCAACCTTGACCTCGGGCCCACACTCTAATATTGTGACCTGAATCCAGGTCCCTGACTTCGGAATCCTGGGGCTCTAGACCTTAGTCCTGGCCTGGAATCTGGATTCTGACCTTCAATCCTATAACCCCATTCCTGACCCCTGATCTTACTACCACAGTGTTGGTATCTGACTTCAATTCTGACACTTGATCCTGTGACCCCAGGCCTGGCCTCTCACCTTGTTACCCTGATCTTAGCCCCTTGACTTGACCATTTCAATCCTGTCTTTATGGCCACCTCATCCCAATTTTAATCACATAACCAAGCCTGTGACTTTATACAGACCCAATTCCCAACCTTGACTTCATTATTCCTATTCTAAACCCTATGACTGATTCCAACGTCCACACCCTCATCCTCATCCTCCAACTACAAATCCCAGATCCGACCCCATAAGCCGAATCACCGAGCCTGATCTGTGAGCCCAGCCTGCCCTGCACAGGCCCAGCCCGGCCTCCTCTGATCCCACTCTTCAGGCACCTGTAAAGGTACCAGGAGCTGAGCAATCACTGGCAGGGACACTGGGTCACAGATGGGGCAGGCTCCATGGAGGGTCCTGGATAGACTCCTCCATGCCCAGGCCTTGAGCCAGGGCCAGGGAAACCCCAGCAAGGAAACAGAAGGCAGACGCGTGGCAGCCCCCACCCACCCAGGCACACTGCAGGCCCTGCTGTGCCGGCCTCGCTGCACGCACCTGTACCAGTTGGTGAGCGTCATCATGATGTGCAGGGAGGCGAGCACCAGGCAGAAGTGGAAGAAGGAGTAGCTGTAGGTGACGCCGTCCTGCTCATTGTCAAAGGCCCGGCCCACCTGCAGCTGCTGCTGCTGCATGTCCTCCACTATGGGCGGGCACTCCTCGGTGCGCATCAGGCTGTTCACCTGCCTGTGGTCCGAAGAGCGAACACTGCAGGGGAGGGAGGAGGCGGGTGTCAGGGCTGGAGCCTCCGAGGTGGGCAGGGACGCAGTGCCAGGGAGCCTCATGAGCCACGGCCCTGGACCTCACAACAATGGGCACAGTGGTCCACAGCTGGAGGGCCAGTGACCTGGAGGTTAGGTCCTGAGCCCAGGAGTTAATTAGCTGCTTTGACTCTCAACTCTACCCCCACTCCCTGGATGAACTTGAGCAAGGCACCTAGCCTCTCTGAACCTCTGATTCCTAGTCTACAAAAGTCAGGGACAGGCCCTGGCTGGTGGCACAGTGGACAAGGCGCCAGCCTGCAAACCCAAAGGTCGCTGGTTTGATTCCCAGCCAGGGCACATAACCAGGTTACAAGCCAGGTCTCCAGCCAGGTCTGTAGCTGGAGGCAGGTGAAAGGCAACCGTACATTGATGTTTCTCTCCCTCTCTCCATTCTTTTCTCTCTCTGGAAATAATTTAAAAAAAAAAAAAAAAAATCCAGGACAATAGCCCTGGTGGCTGGTGTAGCTCAGTGGACTGAGCACTGGCCCTTGAACCCAAGAGCCTCTGGCTCAGTTCCTGGTCGGGGCCCATGCCTGGGCTGCAGTCCAGGTCCCTGATTACGCACCGATGTTTCATTCCCTCTCTTTCTCCTGCCCTTCCCCTCTCTCTAAAAATAAATAAACAAAAATCTTTTAAAAAGGAGGGACAACAGTACCTCCCGTACAAGGTTGCTGGGAAGGTTAAAGGGAATAATGATGTAAAGTCCCTGGCACCGTGCCTGGTACAGGATATAAATAAATAAACCATCATGGTTACTCTGGCTGTTCACTTGCCGTTTCCATGAACATGTATTGAGTACCTAATACTGTAAAGCACCACACCAGGTACTACAATTCTTAATGTTAATGATTAACAATACTCGTTTGCTATTAAGTTTATTTTCCTTTTATTAGTTTTAGGGAAGTAGTTTTACCAGCTTCCTGTCTTTCATGTGTATAATTTTAAAAATAATGAGTAGTGGTTTTTTTCAGTCATTGCTCTTCTGTAATGAGGTCCTGGTGTTTTTAACAGTTAACCGATTAAGACACATACAATTTTGAAAAGCCAGCTTGCTGAGGTGCAGCGGACCCCACTCACCAAGAAACTGTGTCCATGTGAGCTCATACCCAGGCAATCTAGCTAGGGCGAAAGCCACCATCAGTGGTCCCGTGTGTGCCCACACTAAGAACTCTCAGCCCCCTGGGCACTGCTGCCCAGTGACCTCCAGCCAGAGAGAAGCATCAGGAAGCACAGGGGGCCTGGGTGGGCTGGGGAGGGACAGTGTGTGCTCATGGCCTCAGACAAGTGGCTGTTCAACATTAAGTCTCATTTCCCTCTACAACAGGGGTGCTATGGGTCTTTCTGGGTTATAAAAGGAATCAGATGAAGTGACAAGAGGTGTTTGTAAGCTGCCCAGACCTGACTTGGAGAAAATGTTTTGAAAAAGGCCCAAACAAAACAAAAGGTGAAACAGCCTCAGAATGTGCTAGCTGGGGCCTGGAGGTGGTGGTGCGGGTGCCCCTGGAGGTGCAGGGCAGAGGTGCCCTCCAGGGAGCAAAGGGCAGACAAAGGAAGCAGCACCTGGGAAAATGATGGGCCACACAGAGGCAACACTGAGTCTGCCGTGTTCAGGGTAAACGGAATTACACTTGCGCTTACCATGAGTGGCACTGACAAAACAGCCACTACACCCAGTGGTGCCAGTGTCCACAGGTATTTGCAAAACTAGCAAACACTTACTGGGTGCATGCTACTTGTCAAGTTTTCCTCTAAGGGCCTTACACTACTTATTAACTCACCTATAACTCTACCACAATCCAGGGAGGTAGGTACTATTTCTATCCCTATTTCACAGATAAGGAAACAGAGGCACAGACAGGTTAAGTGACCTTTGCAAGGTCACACTGCTAGTAAGTGGCAGTGCCAGGTTCATAGGCTGGCAGTCTGGTTCCAGAGTCCACAGGGATAAGCACTTGCTAAGATGCCCCTTAAAAAAAAAGATGTCATAGGATCTTAAGAATGAGCTGCTCTCTCACAGATGAGCTTGTGGGGTCCCAGCCATCTTGGGCATTGGAGGTTATCATCCTCCTTGGACTGAGAAGGAAAACTGAAGCTTAAAAGGGTGAAGCCACTTACCCCAGGGCCACACAGCAGGTGAGTGATGGAACCTGGACCCACAAGCCCCAGTCCAGGCTCCCTCCCTGACTCCACAGCTGCCTATGCCCAACTGAGCGGGACACACAGCTCCCCAGTATGCAGCCCCGGGCCCGGGGCCAGGAGGCAGGGTCCAGCCCCACTCAGCTGCCCAGTCACATGGTGCCCTCTGAAGGACATAGGTGACCCCCCAGCACAGTGCAAGGGCTGGACATGCTGCTTCCACACTGGTGTCTCAACTCTCACATCCTCCCCCCACTTCCTGCTCTGGGCCCCCAGCAACCAGATGCCCGCCATACCTGATGAATAAGGTGCACAGGATGAAGATGATGAGACCCACAATGCTTGGTGCATCCCACCACTGGGTCAGGTAACCATCAGGGCCTGCCGGGACCGTTCCATTGTGAAAGTGGGGGTTGCATTTCTGGTCTGGGGATAGGATCATGGTCACCGTCAGCCCATGTTAGTCCAGAGGATGGGCAGAGAGCAACCCCAATGGATAGGCAGGCAGACATGCAACCCACCATTCCAATCCCAGCAACAGACAGCAGTTAGCAGACTAAACAACACACACAGCTCCAGAAACAGATGGGGTCCTCCCATTCCCTGAGAGGCCGGGTGTCAGGAACGGCTGTGGCTGGGATGTCCGTCATCCGGTCATCCGGGAGGCTCCCTAGCCACCCCCCACCCACCCACCCCAGAGGTGTTTCTAGCCCAAGAACAAGACCAGGTCTCCTTGAGCCCCAGCCTGTACTCACCAGGGACATTGGACAGAGCCAACCAGGTGACGAACATGGTGTAGAGCGTGACAGCAGAGGCCTGCAGCAGGCCGGAGTTGGGCTGGGCCTCCTGGTAAGAGCAGTCCATCAGTACCAGCCCTGCCAGACCCGGGGACACCCCCATGCAGCCAATGAGGGGACCTCAGAAACCACCAGCACCCTAGGGCCATCCACACCAAAGCCTCTGGGAAAACACATGACCCAGGCCACCCACTGCCAAAGGTGGAGTCCTAATTCTCTCTCCTAACAGATCACCCCTTGCTTCTCTTTGGAGAGCCCTGCACGGGTGGCAGCAACTTCATTCTCAGAAGTAAAGCCCTCCCTGATTTGCCCCACCTTCATCTCCTTCATGCTCCTCCATGCTGTCTGCACCCCAGCCCCCGTGGTCCCTGGCTGTCTGCGGAACGTGCTGAACCCTCTCCCACCTCAGGACCTTTGTACTTACTGTACCCGCTCCCTGACATGTTCCTTCCCAGATCTGTGTGTGGGCAGCCCCTCCTTAGCCTTCAGGCCTCAGCTCAATCAGGACCCCCAACAAGGCCCTGGACACCCTGCCTATAGCAGCTCCATCCCTGCCTACCTTTTACCCACCCCCTCTTTACTGCGCACGCAGCACTCATCCAAAGCTCCCTTACTTTGCCTGCTCTGTTGATTATTCTTCCCCACCATTCGCCACACACACACTTGAAACTATGAATCTAAACTCTGAAATTAACAGCATGGGCTCTGGGCCCAGTCTGCCTGGGCTCAATCCCACTCCCCTTAGAGATGTGGGATCTTAGGCAACTCTCTCTACTCCTCTAAGCCTCTGTTTCCTCATCTGTAAAGTGGGGACAATGATGGTGCAAGCACTAAATGACATGATAGATGCCATTAACTGTTAGCTATTATGATTATTCCTCCTCTGCTTCACAGCTGTATCCCCAATATCAAGAAGGGTGCCTGGTAGACAGGAAGTGCTCAAGTGGTATTTGCTGTATGAATACTGATTGCTGGGTGGCCTGGAATGGAGGCATCACCCTCTCGGGGCTTTGGTTTTCTCAATGGAAAATGGAGGCTCTAACCAGGAGAGAGGTTCCAAAACTGGAACCCCCAAAAGACGTGCTAAACTACCTTTGAACCCCTGGTGGGCTGAGATCTGAAACTGGGAAGGACCACTGACTCTGAAGGCTTTTTTTCTAGAGAACAAACAATTGGGAGCCCTGAACCCCTTAGCCCAGACGGTCTGGGATGAGAAACGGTGGAACTGCACCTCCTAGCACCACTTCTCCAGGTGTCTAAGAATCACTGCTCAGTGACCCTCCCTAATGTTCTCCCAATTTACAGGAAAACAACAACAGTGATCACAAGAGCCAATGCCTGAAGGATATCTATATGACAGGCACTGTTCTAAGTGTTCACAAAAATTATCTTAATCCTAAGAATAATTCCAAATGGTAGATATAATTATCCCCATTTTACATTTGAAAAGAGAGAGGTGCAGAGGGGTTAAGGCACTTTCTCAAAGGCACCTGGCCTATAGAGGTGAGAGCCAAGACTCTAACCCAGGGAGGCTGACTTGGAGCCCACACGCTTAGTCCCAGCCTCTGTCACCAACAGCACTGCCCCCGGACTCCAAGGTTCCCACAAGACGTCCCACACACCAGCGGGCCTGGTTTCTGGCGGGCCGAGCCTGGCAAGCTCACCTGGACCTTGGGCAGGACGGAGATGATGGAGACACAGATGCAGAGAGCGAGGTTGAGGCCGATGAAGACCTTGCCCTCGTGGCAGGCGTCGGGCTGGGTGTAGTAAATGAAGAGCAGAGTCACGGCCGCAACAGACAGCGAGTAGAACAGGAGGGTGAAGAAGAAGAGGCCTGGGCAGGAGGGCAGCAAGCAGGGGTGTCAGGAGGCACAGGGGCCCCATCCCTCAGGGGCACTTGCTGGGCCAACCTGTCTGAGGCCTCAGCTTTGTCACCCAAGGAAGGACATCCTGTCCCCTGAACTTGTATCCTTCACCCACACCTTTGTCAGTGTCTGCCCTATCCCAAACTAAAGGGATTCGCTTTTCATGAAGAGAGTGGCTGTGAGAATACAAAGAGTGAATACGAAATGGCGGTTTAAACACTGAATTCAACGCAGGGTGATGTGCTGAAGCCCTGCTCTGTTCGTCAGAGAGACCAGCTGTTCAGAGGGTGTGAAACCCAGCCAGCGCCTCGGTGAGCCTTTCTCTGCAATGGACTCGGAAGAACTGAAAAAGAATTGGGCAGAGACCCTTTCTGCCACTGGGGTGACTTTCTTTCTTTTTGAAAACAGATTTTACTTTATTTCTTGTTAGAGAGATGGGGAGGGGGGAGAAAAAGAGAGAGAAACATAGATGTGTGGAAGAAACATCCACTGGTTGGGTGCCTCTCCGAGGTCCCCAGTTGGGCACCTGGCCCATAACCCAGGCATGTGTCTTGGCTGGGAATTGAACCAGCAACTTTTGGTCTGTGGGCGGGTGTTCAATCCACTGAGCCACACCAGCCGAGGCTGACCTTGGGTTTCAATGACCAAGTGTCACTTGAGGTTTGGTCTGGGCTGGCTGTGTGCAGCCCATTCCACAGAAAGTGCTGAACCAGACCCCTCCAAGGCCTCTCCAGTCCCTCTCTCCTCCGATCCCCTGCAGGTGCCCTGAAGCCAGCAGCTCCTGACCTGACCACCCCCACCCCTTCCCTCCAGCTGCCTCAGAGGGTGCAAATGCCCGTGCTAAGCTGGGGGGCTGCTCGAGATGCCCACATGCTTTCTTTAAGCTCCAAAGACCCCCCAGTTCCTCTGGTAGCCCCTTCCCCACACAAGGCCGGCTGGAGGCACTGACCTGCGTACCAGGCGCGGGAGTCACACTCCTCTGCCCTGCCCAGCCACTGCTGGTTCCAGGAGTGTGCAAAGTCGATGAGCAGCACCAGCTGGATGAGGATGAAGAGGAAGGAGCCCACGACGCCAAAGTAGAACCAGACTGGGTGGGGGGAGGGGGGTGAGCTGAGTTGCTCTGGCCATGGCAGAAGCCTGAGCTCCAGAGCTCCTGACCCCCAGGCTCCTTGGGATTCCTGGGACAGGCGCACTCCCCCGGGGCTCCCTCTCACACCCACAGTGATCCTTTCAGCAATCATGAGCACTACACCCTGCACTGAGGACACTGAGAAAAAGCAAAGGCCTTGCTCTTAGCCCCTGCTCACACGCAGAGGCACATTGTGGCAGACAGTGGCTCAGGGGTGAAGCAGGTCCCCTCATTACCCCCTCACCCTGAAATGCCCAAAGACCATATGGCTAAGCACCGGAGAGCTGTGTCCTGGCTAGAGTAGGACCCAGTCAGCACCTTGGGGTCTGGGTGCCATAGCCAAAAGCAGCCCGCACCAGAGCTCCTCCCTCAGGGACCCCACCAAGCCCTCCAAGCCTCCCCACCAAGACCACCTACTGTTAGAGAAGGAGCCATCAGGAATGTAGAAGGCGCCCACGGTGATGCCCACAAAGACCAGGAACTTAAAGAACCAAAACCTGTGGTGGGGATAAGCACAGGCAAGAGGGCTGAGCAGGGGAAGAGGGACAGGCCCTGCCCCTAGAACCTCACCCCTCAAGGAGAAAGCACTAGTAGAAGTAAAGGACTTTTCTGATGGTCTGACAGGCACAGGAAGTCTGTCCTGACCCTAGAAAGAGCCCCAAGGGGCACAGGGAGAACCAAGTAGGAGTGAGGATGGTCACCAGAGTTCTGGCCCCTACTGTGTCCCTAACTGCTACGTGGCCTTCACATGCTGCGGCCCTTTCTGAGTTTTATTTCCTCCGCTGAGAAATGTAAAAAACTAAACAAGCTGACCTCTGTGCTGTGCCCTCCTGGCTTCAATGGCTCCTGGTAGGGTCTGGAGACGGGCAGGGTATGGGAAACCACTGAGGGAGTGTCCAGGTACAGGCGGGGCCCCTGACTCACCCATTCTGGATGGCAGCCCGGGGGTCCCGGCTGCTGCGCACGCAGATCATGAGCAGCATGAAGAGGAAGAAGAAGGCTGCCGTGGCAAAGCACATGTGGTAGACAGCACGGTGGCCAAGCAGGGAGCCACAGTCAATGGGGCTCTGCAGGGCGACAGGGGATCCAGCCCGCTCCTCACACACCCAGGGCAGCTGTAGAGACAGACAAAGCAGCTAGAAGGCCCCAGCCCACCTGCTGCGCCTGATTCTGCCCTCCCAGCAGGGGCTGGGCCAGGACAGAGCCAAGCCTCCCACCTCTGGGGCTGAAGTCCTAGGAGTGGCCCCATACCATACACATGGTCCAGTTCCATCTTGTTACTATTGTTCTATTCCCCTGTCATCATGCCCACAGTCTCAGGAATGCAAGGAACTGTCTAAAGCAGGATTTCCCAAAGTGCTCTCCATCCCCCACCAACACCAGAATCTGCTGAGACACCTGGGAAAATCGAGATTCTGAGACCCCTCTCCTACGGAACTGGAGTCTAAGGGGGGCCTGAGACTCCGTATTTCCAGCACACCCCTCAGGGGACTCATACCTTTATGCACACTAAAATGTCACAACCCCAGGCCTAAATGTCCTGCTGGGTCTGTGCCAGGCCAGTTGCAACCCCTAACCTGGGCTTGCACATTAGAGAGGGGAGAGCTTGCCTGGGCCAGTGTCTTAGGGCAATAATGATTAATATGAGTTTCCAAGGGGATCATGGCTCAAACCCTCCTTCTCACTTGAAGAAACGCACAGAAACCCTCCTGCCCTCCTTTTCTTGATCTGCTGGGGCCCTGAGCATCTGCACCTTGGCCAGAAGCCAGGTGGCCCAGGCTGCTCCGGCAGCTCACCCCACCCCTGGCACTGCTCACCTTGTGGAGCTGACTCTCCACGCCAGGACTCAGCATGATGATAGACACCAGCACCCCCAGGAAGAGGAAGAATGTGTAGATGAGGCGGCTGATGGTAGAGTTGCGGCTGGAGGGGCAGCAGCCACACAGGATGCAGGGGGCAGAGCCGCAGAGGCAGGATGCCTGCAGGGAGGGCAGGGACAGCACAGTTACTCTGCCTCCTTTCCCCTTCCATGCCCAAGCTCACAGCACCCACCAGTGCCAATTCGGCGCCTGCAAACGTGCACCGAGCCGTCTGTCCTGCACCAGGCAAGTGCGTGAGGGGAAGGCTGAGGAAATCAAGCTAGGAAGAAGCTGGGTCATACGTAGTCATGTAGCCAGCAAGGAAAAGAACCCAGATTCAATCCTGGATCCATCTCAGGTGTTTCCATGGCTTGGGAGAGACAGAGTTGGGTCACAGTTTCTTACTTACAGAGAATCAGAGCGTTACAGAAATAAAAATAAATTTTAAAAAATCCAGAAGGCTAGCTCCATCGCTGCTTAGCAGTGTGACTTTATAAAGCTCATTCACCCTCTCTGAACCTGTTTTTATAAAACAGAAATCAGCCCTGGCTGGTAGCACAGTGGATAAGGCATCAGCCTCAGAACTCAAAGGTCACTGGTTCGATTTCCCCAGCCAGGGCACATAACCAGGTTGCAAGCCAGGTCTCCAGCCAGGTCCGTGGCTGGAGGCAGGTGAAAGGCAACCATACATTGATGTGTCTCTCCGTTTCTACCTCTCTCCCTACGCCCTCTCTCTGGAAATGATAAATAAAATCTTTAAAAAACAAAACAAACAACAACAAAACAGAAATCCGGAGAGTACCTATTTCTCACATGGCAGTTGTATGAATGAAATAGAAGTTTTAAATTATAACCTCCTCAGACTCCCTTCCCCTTCCTTGCTCCATTTTTCTCCATAGGACTTGCCTTACCATCGTTTGTTAAGATTCATATTTTACTAAGTGAACTGGCAAAAGACAAATACCATGTGATCTCACCTGATACAGGAACCTAATGAACAAAACAAACAAGCAGAACAGAACCCAAGGCAGGGAAACAAAGAACCAACTGATAGCGACCAGAGGGGAGGGGGGAGGAGGAGAAGCGGGCAAAGAAGAGTGTCTAGTCTAGGAACTAGTATAAATGACCCCTGGACACGGACAACAGGGCAGGGGTTGACTGTGGGAGGGGATGAGGTAGGGGAGGTAGGGAAGAGCAATGGGGGAAAATGGGACAACTGTAACAGAACACAATTTTAAAAAGATTCATATTTCACTTGTTTGTCTGCCTCGTGTTTCTAGCATGTTAAATGCCTCCCAGGGCAAGAATTTTTATCTGTTTTGCTCACTGTGGTATTCCCAGAAATTAGAACAGTGCCTAGCACGTAGTAGGAACTCAGCGACTCCCTGGTGAAAGAATGTAAAGTGTTTGGTGTAGTACCAGACACATGTTAAGGCCTCAGAAAAGGGCAGAAAAAGCACATGATGAACACCTGATCGACGAGTGAATGGAATGAGGAACGGTGAGTGGCTGGCATTTCCTGCTCTGGGCCTGGACTGGTCTGGGACAGCAGTGGCAGTCTAAGTCTTTCACTGTCCAGGTCCCTGGTCCCTGGGGCTGACTGAAATCATTGAGGGGCTGGTGATGCTACACCATTCATAGCTGGCACCCCCAAAAGAGCCTCATCTCTCCAGGAGCTGGATCTACCAGCCCAGCCATTGAGAAAAAGGGCCCACTTCCAGTCACATCCATAAACTGTTTATCTTCCCACAAACAGCACCAACTCCTCACCCAGGTATTTAAGGGTCTAGAGAGCAATGAGTCTAGAAAGACACCGGCCCCACCCTCATGGAGTTTCCATGGACAGGAAAGACACTCAACAAATCATCACACCCATCATGGTAGCTGCTGGGAAGAAGACGTGTGGGCTGGCTAGTTTAGAAGTTACTCAGCCCCAGGCACTGAGGCCAGCGCCTCATCTATATTAAGCCTCACTGGCACTCCTGTGTGTTGTAACCTCCCATCTGCAAATGGGGAAACTGAGACTCCAAGGTAACGTGACCAAGGTCACAGAGCCAGGAAGCTGAGGAGCTCCAATTCAGCTCAGGTCTCTCTGCACCAAGGGCTCATGAACTCACTAACGGCAGTTTGGTTTAATTTCAAAAGACTCCAGTGATGAAAACAATCCCATTGATGCCAGAGAAAACCAAGGCAGGTCAACAGGCACTGACTTCAGGAGCCAGATGCCCGCGTGCCCAGGGGAGGGCCCAGCTCTGGCTTGTTACTATTTCAACTTAAGACATTTGAGAAGCAAGAAAAGCTGCCCTGCTGCAGTCAGGGAGCCTGGCCTTTCAATTCACTCTGTTTTGGGGGGATCAAAATCCAGGTGTTCCTGACACCTGAAACCTCGGGATTTCCAAGGGCCTAGCCAGTGGCCAGAGAGACCAGGGCAGGGGGAGAAAACCTCCTGCCAGCTCCCAGCTGCTTCCGGGGCAGCCTTGGAACACTCAGGGGTTCTGCCAGTCCCTCCCCCTCCGGGATCTCTCCTGCAAGAAGCTCTTCCTACAGAAGTTCCCGCCGTGGGAGGAGGGGCAGGTGTGGGCACACCAGCACCCTCGTAAGTCCACTGTGGCACTGTTCACACCGGGAAAATAATAGGGGCACACTGAACCTAAATGCAATCATTCATTGTGGTCCTCCCTAAGAGGGATGGCTCTGCTAAATGGAGCAGATGGGGAGGTAACACTTAAATGGGTACATGTACCTAAATATAATTAAGGTATACCCCAACACAGTTGGTTTTATTATTTAAAAATAAAAACTTTCAATTAAAAAAGTAGGCACAAAACTTTAGATTTTATGGGCTTATTAGAACCTCAAGGGTCTGAAAATGACCTAAATGCCCAGGGACCCAAGGTGGCCCCTTTACTCCATGGATGCTATGGAGGCAGGAACGATGGAAGTCTCCAGGCTGCACAGCAACCTGGACTAATGCTTATGGTGCTATTTGCAAGGCTGGGGCCGACTATAAAACTTCCCCCACTAACATTACAACCCCCCAGCCCCACCAAATGCACTCAGGGGAAAGGCAGCAATGGAGAAACACCAGAACAGTACTACCTTAGCACTGGCCAGGGTCTCCAGATGGAGAACTCAGAACTTAGGAAGCCCTGGATCTCGGAGTCCACCAGCTGCAAGGGCACTTGGCATTCAACCAATCCAGCCTCTCGCTAATGCAGAATCACCTGTAAGGTAGCCAGCTATCGTCTGCCACTTGCATACTGTCAATGACAAGGAGCTCACTACCTTACAAGGCAAGAAAGACAGCTCTGGAGCTGTGCATGGTCTGCCAGAGTGGGAACAGGCTGTCACTGAGTCATTCACTCTCCATGTTGTCACCAGGGACGTATGCTCTTAGAACCATTTCTGGAGCACTGGGTGAGTGGGATAGGCAGCTGAGGGCTGGAGCCACAGTTTAAACCTGTTCTGTTGAAAAACAACTGGCCCTCCACTTCTGAGTATTATCAAAATAATTGACAGCAGGGACTCAGACAGATCAGTTACCCATACACCCATGTTCATAGCAGCATTATTCATGATATCCAAAAGCTGGAAGCAACTCAGCGACCTTTGGGTTTGGATGCCAGTGCCTTTATATCATGTTTTTAAAAATAAATTAAGCCCTGGTTGGTGGCACAGTGGATAAGGCACCAGGCTGCAAACCCGAAGGTCATCGGTTCGATTCCCCAGCCAGGGCACATAACCAGGTTGCAAGCCAGGTCTCCAGCCAGATCTGTAGCTGGAGGCAGGTGAAAGGCAACCACACATGGATGTCTCTCTCCCTCTCTGCCTCTCTCCCTTCCCCTCTCTCTAAAAATAATAAATAAAATCTTTTAACAAAATAAAAATAAATAAATTACGAGCTCCTTAAAGATTTAAAAAAGAGTTTAAATAGTAAATTTTATGTCTATTTTGCCATAATTAAACAAAAAACTGGTCCCAGCAAATGCTGGATGGACTTTGGAGACTTCATGAACAACTCGACTGGATGAGCCAGCCTAGAACCAGAAAAAATGCAGACAGAAAAAATTAGCCCCAAGCTGCTCAAGTACAGTTTCTTCCCCCATGCATTGCTAAGAAGAGAGGGCCTGTAGCCTTGGCTCTGCTACCAAGTTGCAGTATGACCTTAGAAAAGTCTCTTTTCTCCTCCGTAGCACTCCGTTTCTTCATTCACAAAATGGGTCCCTGGGCAGAACAGGAACGTGGTTCAGAGCCCACGCTCTGCTTCAGACAGCCTTGGTCCTACTGGCTTCACCGCTTCTTTAAACGGACTCTAGAGACATTTACACTCTGGGGTGTCTACAGAGCCACTGCTGCTGCCTGTCTGCTTCCTGCTGAAGATGTTGGTGTGTTCATCTCAGTATCATTGGCTCCCCTCAGCGGGCTGAGAGGCAGGTCCATGGTTCTCTCCACTTTAGACGAGGAGCGAGAGAAGGAGACTGTCCCCAGTGCCGCAGCTGAGAAGAGGCCAAGCCAGGGTCGGAGCCCAAGCAGTCTGACCCAAAGGTCTTGTCGGCTCCCTCACACAGCGAAGGCTCCCCCTAAGAATGTATTTGCTCACCACCTGTCTAACCTTGTGCTGGCTTGCGTGGTGATTCCCACCCACTGTGGGCCCATCCATCCTGCCTCATCCAGGCCAGGATTCACCTCCGCCCAGTACAAATGCTGACAGAGAGAGCCCTAAAGGGTACAAAACTCTTCCCCTTCACCCCCCACCCATGTTTCCCTGCTAAGGGTACCTGAAAACCTATATTGGAGCTTCAGTCTGTGAGGCAAATCTCCATTGAAACAAGATGCAATCAGTGTTCAGTAGCACCATGTAATACTGGGTGGCAGAATAGTCATAACATAAAATTTGCTACTTTAACTTTTTTTTTTCTTCAAGGAGGTTGTAATTTATAAATCATGATATATATTAAAATAGATAGGTAACAAATACAACCCTGACAATATCAATCTCAATGAGTGGTATGGTCAGAGGGAATAAATATCAGCTAATGCACATAATGAGAATTCTGGAATCTGACTTTCCCTTGCTATCAGTTCTTTGGATTCATCTTTCCTCTCTGATTCAGCTTTCTCATCTGTGAAACGGGAATAATATCAACTGCCTCATTGGGGTCCTTGGGAGGATTAAATGCAAGTATATATATATATATATATATATATATATATATATATATATATATATAGTGCTCACTACAGTGGGCCTGCACCACCATGGGATAGCTCTGGACAGCCAGTGCTGGACCCATAGTGAGGATGTAGTAAATGGCAGCTTCTGTTGGTATCATTAGCTGTAAAGCAGGATAAGTATCTCACAGGGATGAGGAAGAACTAATGAAATGGCATGGGTGAGGAGCTCAGCACAGTGCCTGGCATGCAGTAGGTGCACAGTAAATGTCAGAGGTTGGAACCCCTGGGGGAGGCCACTAAAAGGAGGTCCCTTGCTGATATTAGACACTCAGTGAAACTCAGTTCTACTCTGGGCCAACCCTGTCTCTCAGGTACTCGGGATAGGGGAAGAAGCGTGGATTACAAATCAAATGTGAATCCTGACCGCAGTGGCCCATCCTTTCACTGTGTGTGTATGTCACCTCAAGCAGGTCAACTACCCTCTCTGTGCTGCAGTTTCCTCTTTTGTGAACTGAGAGTTTTAGCAGGCCAGTCAGGTTGAGCCTTCTGGGCTCAACATGGCAGGATTCTATGACTCAGAAAAAACACTTGGCTCCAGAGGAAATTCTCCACCCACCTTTCCTGGACGATAATAACCATACCTCCCATTTAGAGTGGGTGCCATTAATTGGGCGGGGCACCTTTTATCTTCCCAACAGCATTATGAGGGAGGCAGATGGGAAGAAAGAGGCACGGGAGATCGACAGGTCTCCCCTCAATATACCCGATCCCCAGGCCAGCCCAGCCAGATGGAAATCTAGTCAACTCCAGGGAAACTCTCCCTCCCCCACCAGGAAGCAAACTCTTCCTGGCCATACCAGCCCAAACCTTTATTTTATTTCACTGGACAGGGAGGTAAATCAGGGACTAGCTCTGTGTCCTCCTCCTGTACACATACACACACACACACTTTGTAGATGGGCAAAGGAAGGCCCAGAGAGGACAACACTGTCCAGGGGCCCCATCTACAACCTCTCTGTTCAGATATCATTCTCAAAAAATGGCTGAAATGTAAATCTCTAGATCCCCCAGTTCTCACCCCTATACCCCCATCCTAACACACACACAAAGGAAAGCAAGTCCTGAGATTCTGCAGCCATCAGGCCCCCTCTTCCTCTCTGTTCCTCTTTGTGTGGGGCAGAGGGGGAAGGGCTGCCTGAATGAGTCTCAGATTTAATGAGGGGGAAAGGAAAAGGAGAAGGGGCCTCTCAGCTGGGGTCTGGCTGAAGTTCCTCCTGTATGCTGGCTGCAGCCCCAAAACAGACGGGCTGCCCACCCCGTGCTCAGGTCCCTGAGCCCGGGGGGGAAACCAGGTATTCCCTCCCCCTACACACCCTAATCTCCCTTAATTCTTGGGTCTTCCAACCTGGAATTAGGTCCAGGTGGTGGAGGCAACCCTAACAGATCTCACTCAAGGGCGTTTTAGAAAAGCAGACAGGGGCTTCCTCCCCACTCCCCATTTCGGCTCTGGGGCCCAGCAGGGATGGGTCTGGAAAAGCGCCCAAGAGTTAGCGTGAGCCAGACTGAATGAGGCAGAGACAAGGACGCAAAGCGACCAACTGGACGGGCAGACAGATGGACTGACACGGAATGAAGGACAATAACAGAG
Organism: Noctilio leporinus; assembly: GCA_004026585.1. NCBI lineage: Eukaryota > Metazoa > Chordata > Mammalia > Chiroptera > Noctilionidae > Noctilio > Noctilio leporinus. The sequence goes on along the minus strand of PVIW01008088.1, from coordinate 40,801 downwards.
AGAGAGGCTACAGAGAGACAAAGACAGTCGGACAAACAAACGGACAGAGACGATATCAAACAAATACAAATGGACAAGCTGAGGCCGACGGGCAGGGGCAGAGGGACTGACGGAGAGATTGCCAGAGAGAGGGACAGAGAAGGGCCCACGACAGAGGCACCGGGGCCAGGCAGGCCACACAAAGAGAGCGTCCGGGACAGAGACCAGAGAAACGCGCACCTCGAGGACGTTTCCAAGTTGGGCGCGGTGGAGCCACAACGCTCACCCCACCCCGGGCTACGGGCCTCAGTCTCCCCAATTCCTGGGAGGAGCGCCCGCGAGGGCACTCCCCTCCCCCGCCCTGGCGCGCCCCAACTCGTCCCCAGCGGTAACCCGAGCCTGGGACGACAGCTGTCCCCGGCGCCTCGGCGTGGGGGTAGGAGAGGACCGAGGGGCAAGGAGACAGGGTCCGGGGCCAGAAAGACAAGTTTGGAGGAAGGAACACGAAGAAACGAGGAACAAGGACACAAGTGAGCGGGCGACGCGCGGCGGACGCCGGTGCGGACTCACGCAGCTGAGCAGGGAGCAGGCGCCCAAGCAGGCCCCCATGACAGCAGGGCGCGGGGCGCCGGGGCGGCGGAGGGGAGCGGCGGAGGGGCGCGGGCCGCCGGGCGCCGGCCGCGGGATCCGGTCGGGTTTCGGGTTTCGGGAGCCCGGCCTGGCCCCGCCCCCGCCCAGTCTGGCCCCGCCCCGGCCCCGCCCCACCTGCCGAAGCCTCGCGCCGTTTTCCGGCGGTGCTTGGAGCCTCCCGAGACTCACCTAGGGCAGGTGCGCTGGGCGGAACCTGTGGGGAAAGTGGGTGGAGCGGCGATTCCCGCAGCAGCGCGAGCTGGGTCACCGGACCGATCCCGCGGTGGCTAGGGTCCTGTTCCCAAGTAAGGGCTTAGGATCTGGGTTCGAGTCTCAGGAGGCCATAGTGTAACCTCATAACACTGTTTCCCTGCAGGGGTCACCCCTGACTCCTCCACGCGTGGCGCAGAGCCTCTTTCTGCCCAATACATAAGTGTTGAAGGATGAATGATCGGATAAAGAAACAGACAAGTCATTTAACCTCTCTGAGCCTGTTTCTTCACCTGTAAAGTTAGGATACCTACCTCACAGGGCTGTTAAAACACATAGTAGATGCTTGACAAATGTGAGTTCCCCTTCGTTGCTGCTTCATCTAATCCCCTGGCCTTGCACACTTTCAGCTGCCCTCTCCTCCATCCACCTGTTCCTCAAGCTCTACTGACTCCTTGAAGCCGAATGCCACCCCCACCCCCAGAGCCACCCTGTCCAGTGGTTCATCCTTCCGCAGGATGCCCAAACCCTGTCCCCCAGCTAAGAAGTTCAGAAAAGATGGGTGGGTCACATTCCTGGCAGACTGTCCAGTGCCAAAGGGATAGGCAGCAGAGACCCTTCAAAATGGGCACTGTAATTACACAAGGCTTACCCTCCAGCCCTCTCCTCACTCAACTCTAGACAGTATAATGTTAGGAAAGGAAATCTAGACGCCACATACATGGCCCTAGGGCTAGAGATCCAGGGGAATCCAGGTTTAGCCATTAACTGTGCCTAGAGTGTCCCGCAAATACTCTCCACACTTTTCTTCCCCCAACTTGTGCCCAATGATGTCCTTCTCTATAAATGTCCTTTCCCTCCTTATCCCTTATCCCTTTTCTGCCCTTTGAAGCCTTGATCACATATCCCATATCTTCTTCATGAAGAGAATAATCACCATCACCTCCAAACCTCTATGTGGCCCTATGTGGAATGGACATTCCTCCAAGTTCCTTGTGTTTCTGCAATACAAACCTTTGTGATGGCCTCACAAATAATGCATGTCATCACAAAGCTGTAGCATGTACCAAACTCTTTCACCTGCATGGTCCCTCCTATTCAAGCCCACCCAAGATTCATTCCCCACCTAACCCCAGTTTACAGGCAAGGAAAATGAGACTCAAAGAAGTAAAGTGGTATGCCTATATCGGAACTGGATAAACATTGCCTGTGATTCTGTTGTCATTCTTTCTCAAAGTCACACAGCTCGGAAGGGCACAACTAGAAGAACCCCCCAACCTGGCCTTGATCTCAAACCCAGAGCCTGTCCCTGACATCTCTCTGCTGGTCTTGGAAAGTGGAGGTGATAATATTCAGTCTATCTCTTTTCCTGTCTAATAACATGGGCAGTCAGTCCTTCCCTAGTCTGAGGCCCTTAGGAGACTTTGAGCTGCCCTGGAACTGCCAGACTCACCTCTGATTCTAAGGCAGTACATGTTTGCAGGATGAATAAGTGTCTGAACTTTTACCGCAAGCCGTTTCCTCATCCCGCTGGGACTGACCAAAACAGCCCATGCAAGATCCCCTCCCACCTAGCTGTCTTCTGTGCCTGGAATGCTACCAAGCATCCTTTTCACAGCCTCGCCCCAGAGCCAACCGCTTTTGACACTTCTGTCCCAAGGGCTGAATTTTCCATCCCTCAACCCTCCCTCTCCCATGAGCTGGTCAAGTAGAAAGCACCCAGGACCAAGAAAGGCACACCAGAGACCCGTTCTATCACAGCCTCTGCCACCCTGGGGGCCACTTCATTTCCTTGCACCTCCACCCTCTCCCCTGAAATGGGGTAGTATCCTGCTTAACCTCACAGAGCAGTTGTGAGCACAGAGAAAGCATTCTAAGAAATAGGCAGTTATCTGAAAGGAGTGAGGAATTGACTGCATATGTAAAGAAGACCTCCCCCTGTGGTTTTAGACTGACATTTTCCAGAGCAGGGTGATGTACTTGTCATTGTCTTGGCCTCCCCCTGCCCAGGACCAAGGTGACGTAGGCTCTCACATCTCCCCACTTTGTGTTACCCAACATGGAGGGGCCAGCCTGCTCTGCGGATACTCACTGTGTGGCTTTGTCCTGGTGACTCACCCTCTTTCAGCCTCACGCTTCTCATCTGTAAAATGGAGATGATCTTTTGCTCTGGGTATCCCAGAGGACTTTTGAGGAGATGAAATGAGTTGCTAGATAAAGAAACTTTATATCTTTGTGTCCTGACCACCTTTCTCCCAGACTTGAACCTTCTGCACGGGGCCACAATCACTGTCTCTCACACCTCCAAAGGCAAGATCACAGTCAGTAACTGGTATTCTTGGAAAGTCACCCAACCTCTCTGAGCCTCACTTCTGGTTGAGAGCCAGGACCACCACAGCTACTTCAACCACGCATTGCCATGCAAACTATATCCACTGAGAGAACTACGCCCGTTTCATTTGGTCCACCCCTGGTGCCCGTCACCCAGCCCAGACAGATGCTCAGCTCTGCAGACCCAGAGGTCTGGCTTCTTGGGCCAGTCATTCCAAGGATTCTTGATTTAATCTGCTCTCACTGGGCCTTAGTTTTCCCATCTGTAATATAGAAACAGTTCCCTGCTCTAGCCCCAGTGGCCCCCAAATCCCCAATCCATTCTTGCCCCATCCCTTCTCACCATCCTCCCATCCATGGGGACTCAGATGGACTCTGGCTTTGAGGCTCCTGTCCCCTGGGCTCCACTCTCTGCAATGGCCTCCACTTCCCAGTTCTGATGCATTTACAGAGCAGGGCTGAAATTATCCCTTAGGTATATACGTGTGGGATAATTAGGGCTTGGGATTGGGAGAGAATCTGGGAAAGGCAGTCACGGAAGCACCATCCAACCCCACCCACTCTCTCCATACACAGCCCCAACCAAGGTGGCCCTCCCTCCAAAAAGGTGCAGGGGAGTGTGGGGCAAAGATGATAAGAATATCCACAGCAACCATTTTTAAGTGCTTACAACATGCTAGAAATCCAGCATCTCCTGTAAGGTGCTTTTAAGGTGGGAACTGTTTTCCCCATTTAACAGATAAGAAAATTGATGCTCCAAGAAGTGAAGTAAGTCATACATAAATCACATGTGGAACATGCACAGTGGTTGTGTGCAGAGCAAGGTTTTGTCGGACTGCAAAGCTGGTACTCAGAACCCCTGTCACCTGCACGTACAGGGGGTGGCCGGGAGCCTTGAGTCATCATGGAGCCACACTTGAACCTCACACTCCAGCAGATGAACTCACTGTAGGCTTAGGAGATCAGGGGTCCTTAGGACAGGACCTGGGTCCTGGGATTGACTTCACCTGGAGAGTAGGGTGATGAGGAGGTGGACACACACAACACATGTGTGAGCATAGATGTACATGTGGTATGTGTGTGTGAATGGATGTAAGCATGTGTGATGAGGGTATCCCTGAGGCTGGTGAGGGTGTCCCTGAGGCCACCTGGTGTATGCACCACTGTGCTGCTTTTGTTTCGTTTACAATCAACACAGAGAGGCCCACTGTGCACCAGATGCTGGGGGTGGGGTGCGAACAAAGCCAACACAGTCCCAGCCCCGGGGTGATAGTTTACTGGGCTTTGTACCTATGTATGGTAACACCCTAGAAGCAAATTTTGGGGGAGGTTTTCTTAGTAGGATGTGCTAGGAGGTGAGGAAACTGTGGTGAAAATGAAAAGGTGGGATAATTGGGGTAAGGAGCTATAGGGAGCCCCTGACATTTGGCCAGTAATGAGGGGATACAGGACCTGGCATGGGTTCCGTGGGAGTGACAGGTCTAAGGATTCTAAAAGGACTCTGGATGTTTCCTTCACAGACATCAGGGGTCTGCCATGAATGCACATGTGGGCCCTGTGTGTGCATGAGTGACTGTGTGTCGTGTTTGCATATGGATATGTGTGAGGAGTTGATGTGTGTCAATTGGGGACATGGATGAGTCATATGTGGTGCATGCACATGGGGATTTTGTGTGTGGGTATGTGTGTGAGTGTGTGTGCAGCAGAGTTTGAGGGAAGAGAGGGTCATTTGACCTAGGCCTCTCGTTCATAAGTCTCAAAAATGCGTCAAAAAATGAGATAGATGGGTGGAGAGATAGATGAATAGATGGGTGGATGGATTTGGATAGGTTGATAGATGGAAGGAAAGAAGGATGGACAGAGGGATGGCTATGTGATAAAGCAAACACTGTATTGCAAAATGCTTATTGTAGATACCGGGAGTAAGGATAATGGGTGTTCACCTACAATTCTTTCAACCTTTCTGGATGCTTGAAATTTTTCACAGTAAAACACTAAGAAAAACTGTAAACGCAGGGAAGGCTAGATGTCTAGACCCAAAAATCATGCACAAGATGGAAAGAATAGAAAGGTCTTCACGTGCCCTGGCTGGTGTGGCCCAGTGGCTTGATCACTGGTCTGCAAAGCAAAAGGTGACCGGTTCGCTTCCCTCGGGGTATGTGTCTGGGTTGTGGGCAGGGTCTCCGCTTGGGGTGTGAGAGAAGCAACCAATCAATGTATCTCTCACCCATCAATGTTTTTCACCTTTTTGCTCTCCCTTCTCCTCTCTCTAAAAAGAAATAAATAGAATCCTAAAAAATAGATAAATAAATTTTTTTAAAAGAAAGGTTTTCTTGCAATTTTAGACTTAAAAGCCATCACCACACTATGAACTCATGTTTTTTATAATTCTCGTAATTATCCTTTGAATCCCTGAATTGCATTGCTTTTGTTTGTAAGTATGTGTGTTAAAAGACATTCACTTTTGAATAAAAACATGTAAAAATACTACAATTGTGAAATTTCTTCATTATTAACTACCAGGAGCCTCAGAAAACAGAACTGGCTTGTGCCTCTCTTGGCCTGTGAGAGTCCCCACGGGTGAGGTATGCGTGTGCACATGTAGGAACGTGTGCTCATGGGGGTGGGTGAGGCTGACACCCACATGCAAGCCCACCCAGGAGCTCGGCCTCTTCCAAAGCACCCATATGGCCCGCAGCACCATTGCTGGGATGAGAGGATGTCTTAGGGCTGAGGAAAGGCAACCACCAGCCCCAGGGCTGCCTTGGGGACCAAGAACTCTGTTACCTAAGGTGGGGACACGCTTGCTCAGGCCAAGCGGCGTCCCTGGGCCAGGCGTCCCGGGGCCAGCAGCAGAGTGTGGGTGGCTGAAACTGAGCTATTGCCTGGAGGAAGGTGAAGCAAAGGCAGGATGTCGGCAAGCCCTCCTTGCCCTCCCATACATGCATTATCGCCTGTCTGGCCATCCCTCCTTCCTGCCCAGAGCCTTCAGGACCAAGCTGCCAGGACCCCCTTGTTGTACAGATGGGGACACTGAAGTCTAGAGAGCAGGGAGCTGCCCAAACCACACAGCAAGTCAGCAGCAGAGTCACAACTCTAGTGTCTGTCCCCACTGCCTGCCACCTCTGCATCTTCCGCTTCAGTCATTGCAGGAGGGGTCCAGGCCCAGCAGACCCAGTAGATGAGGCCCCAGGCTGCTCTCCTGTGCACGTGGGTCACACACAGGATCCAGGAGGCCATGGGGGTGCCAGAAATACCACACGTCTGGGAGGTAGGACAGGGCTTCTAAATCCTGGCTCTGCCCTGAATCCTGTCAGAAAGACCCTGGAAGGCTCCCTGCCCCTTTTGGGGCCTCAGTTTCTCCTCTGTAAAATGTATGAGGTGCCCTGGCTGATGTGGCTCAGTGGATTGAGGGCCAGCCTGGGAACTGAAGGGTCGCTGGTTCCGTTCCTGGTCAGGTTACATGACTGGGTTGCCGGCTGGGTCCCTGGTTGGGAATGTCAGAGAGGTAGTCTACTGGTGTTTCTTTCACACATCATTGTTTCTGTTCCTCTCTTTCTTCCCCTCTTTCCCTCTCTCTGAAAATATATAAATAAAATATTTTAAATTAATTAAATACCTGAAGTGAACTACAGTGGTGGCTTTCACATAATGTTTTGAAGCAGAACCCCCAGGCAACTACAAGAGTTGCCTCCCTGGTTGATGTAGGAGCGGCAGGTAATCTGTCCACTGGCCCCCTCATCTGTTTTCCACCAACAAGCTCCCCCAAAGAGACTCACCCAGTTGCAGAGCAGTGGCTAAGTGCCAGGCTTTAGCACAGAACCAGGGCTCAACTCTGGCTGCGTGGTCCCAGACAAGGCTCTCCAAGCCTCAGTTCACCCATCTGTAAAATGGGGGTAATAATACCAACCTCATAAGGCTGTGTGAGGCTAAATAAGAGAATTCATGTCTGATGCTTGGCACATGATAAGTATATTAAAACTCCAAGGAACAGTGGCTCTTATTAATAGTTAACCCCAGAGAAGAACCACACATGAGCCTGCTGGTTTCTGGCTTCACCACGACCCATATCTGTTGTTTCAGACCCCAAAGCCAAAGCATTTTGGCAGCTGGTACCCCAGATTCCTCAGTATGCCTATCTCAGCAGGGGCTCTAGGACAGCTGGGTGTGTGGAGGCTGTTTCTAGGCCAGGCTGGGCCCGGAAGGGCAGGGCTCCCTGTAATCAGGCAGGCCCCCAGGGCTCCCAGAGGCCCCCCAGGGCTCCCAGGGGGCCCCCAGTAGTCTATCATTAGCTCCCCACACCAGTCCTGCCCCAGGCCCTGGCCTGGTTGCTGAAGCCCCAGACAGAAGGCGGCAGGTATTTAGCCAAAGCCTTTCATTCCCAGGCAGACGCAAGAGGAAAAAAGCCTGCCGGAAGCCGTGCCCTCCAACCAGGCAGCAACCTACCCCACCGAGGACAGAGACATTGGCATTGAGAATTCTACAGTGATGGAGCTGAAGGAAGCCCCCAAAACAACTAATGTACGGTGGAATATTCTTCAGTCGTAAAAAGGAAAGAGATTCTAATACATGCTACAACATGGGTGAACCTTGAAGACATTATGGTCAGTGAAATTGGTCAGACACAAAAGGTCAAAAACTGTATTATCCCATAGATGAGCTTCCCAGAGTAGTAAAATTCATAGACAGAAGGGGAGTTTCAGGGCCTGGGGTGAATGGGGAATGGAGAGTTATGAAAAACATACATCTCCCTGGCTGGTGTGGCTCAGTGGATAAGGTGCCGGCCTGCACACCCAAGTGCTGCCCATTCGATTCCCAGCCAGGGCACATAACCAGGTTGCAAGCCAGGTCTCCAGCCAGGTCCCCAGCTGGAGGCAAGTGAAAGGCAACCATACATTGATGTTTCTCTCCCTTTCTTCCTTCCTCCCTGCCCTTCTCTCTGAAAATAATGAATAAAATATTTAAGAAAAGAAAACCATACAAACAAAACCCCATGACTAGTACCTCCTCTCATTTGACAGATGGAGAAACTGAGGCCAAGCTTGACAGGACACCTGGGAGGCAGTCCCCCTCACCCATGGCTATCCAACCACAGCAACGGCCTCTTAACTGGACTAAAGCTTCCAGCTTGTTCTTTGGCACGTCTACTAAAATAATTATATTCATCTTTTGAAAAAAAAATAATTGTATTCTGGGTTTCATTTCTCCCAGTCATTAAATCATATCTGTTTCCCAAGTTGGTTCACCACAGGATTCCAACTCCCAGGTTCGTGCATGGTAGGGCCTCACACAGGTGGAATCCAGGAATTTCAGGAAACTGGGAAAATACAGGAATGCTTTAAAAACATAAAAAGAAATTACCCCTCATGCTCTGATATACCTCATTCTAATCAATTTTAACACTTAAACAATTTTTCAGAAAATAATCTGGACTTGCACTACACCGATCATTCTGCATTCTGCCTTTCTGGGGCACCAGGGCTGCGGAGAGAAAGGGAGAGAGATAGAAACATCGATCCGTTGCCTCCTGCACAGGCTCCGACCAGTAATCAACCCTGGTACCTAAGTATGTGTCCTGACCTAAAATCAAAACAACCACCTTTTGGTGGACGGGAGGACACTCCAGCCACCTGAGACACCTGGCCGGAGCTGGGTCCTACCTTTCTCATGTGAAATCCCACCATGAGCACTTTTCTTGCCATTAAAATGTTTTCTTAATTCTGTTAATGGACACCCTCCATTCAGAAGTCAACTCCAAACAAGGCTCCTAGGACCACTGAGGCTAAATTAGCCTTCATCCCCCATCACTTTATTTTCTTCATGACATTGATCACTATCTGAAATTATCTTATTCCTTTATCCTTTAACTAATGTATCATTGTTTATGAACAACAGATATGAGGTGGTTTAAGCTCTGGGATGGTGGCAGCCCATGCACAGCCCACTGGCACCTAGCACATCTCCCCCCGCCCAGCAAGAAGCATTTATGCACAGTGTGTAGGGGTAGTCCTAGGCTCTGAGAGAGCAGCAGGGAATACTGCAGACAGCAACCCTGGCCGGCGCTGACCAGTGTGTCTTGCTGTTTCTCACTCACATGGATGTTTCTCTCTCTCCCTTTCTCTCTCCCTTCCCCTCTCTCTAAAAATAAATAAATAAAATCTTGAACAGCAGCAGCAACAACAACAAAAATCTTGGCCCTTATAGAACTTACATTCTAATGGGGAATGCATGAATGAATGAATATGAATTTACCTCCTATTGTTGGACTTTAGGTTAGTGGTCTTTTAACTTTCCTCCTGGGTACCTCTAATGGGCTGTTAGCAGAAAACCCTTTAAATTATCATATTTTATCTTAAAAATGAATGTAAAATTTGCATTCTATGCAAGATGACCAGCTCTTCTTATTTTGTCTGGAGCTTTTCTGGTGTTAAATAAAAAGTCTCTTATCCCAGGAAAGTCTTCAGTCTCAGGCAAACTGGGATAGCTGGTTGCCCTAATTCTATGCTGTACTTTATCCATGACTTAAAAAAAAAAAAGAACATGAGCCCTGGCTGGTATGGTTCAGTGGATTGAGCATTGGCCTGTGAACCCAAGTGTTGCTGGTTTGATTCCCAGTCAGGGCACATACCCAGGTTGCAAGCCAGGTCTCCAGCCAGGTCCCCAGCTGGAGGCAGGTGAAAGGCAACCATATGTTGATATTTCTCTCCCTTTCTTTGTCCCTCCCTTCCCTCTCTCTAAAAATAATAAAATCTTCTTTAAAAAAGCTTTATTGACATACATTTCACCTACCATAGAATTCACCTATATTATTTTATTAAAATATTTTATTTCGGCCTTGGCTGGTAGCACAGTGGATAAGGCGCTGGCCTGTGAACCCAAAGGTCGCTGGTTCGATCCCCAGCCAGGGCACATAACCAGGTTGCAAGCCAGGTCTCCAGCCAAGTCCGTAGCTAGAGGCAGGTGAAAGGCAACCATACACTGGTGTTTCTCTCCCTCTCTCCCTTCTTCTCTCTCTAAAGATAATAAATACAAATCTTTTTAAAATATTTTATTTCTTTTTGTTTTAGAGAGAGGGGAAGGGAGAGAGACATCAAAGTACGAGAGAAACATTGAACAGTTGCCTCTTAGACACCCCCCACTAGGGACCTGGCCCACAACCCACCTAGGCATGTGCCCTGACAGGGAACTGAACCTACTGGCCACACCAGGCCGGGCAAATCCATCTATTTAAAGTGCACAGTTCAGTGGGTTTTGCTACACTCACAAGGCTGGGCAATCACCACCACTAATTCCAGATCATTTTCAGCACCCCAGAAGAAACCTTGTACCCATTAAGCAGTCACTCCCCCTTCCTTCCACAGCCCATGGCAACCACTAAGCTACTTTCTGTCTCTATGAATTTGCCTGTTCTGCACATTTCATATAATGTAGTTATATAGTGTGTGACATTTTGTGTCATCTTTCACTTAACATGTTTTTCAGGCTCATCCATGTCATGATATGTATCAGCATTTCATTCCTTTTTATTGCCAAGTAATGTTTTATTATATAAACATAGCACATGTTGTTTCTTCCTTCATCAGTTGATAGACAATTAGGTTGGCAGTTTGTGGACATCACCTCCCCCTGGATGCCTCCCAGGCTCACCGGCCACCACACAGGTCTGATGGAATAGCTTGTTTACAGGGACAGTTTTATGGGCGTATGACCTCTGCAGAAGGGCCCCAGGACTAAGTAAGTGCCCTCAATTGGTTTGATACTCTGCTGTCACTCTGCTGTTTTAAAATTGTTAATAATTTTTTAATAGAGGTGTTGCATTTTTATTTTGCACAGGGATCCACCGAGTATGAAGTCAGTCCTGCTTGTTTCCTTTCTGCCTCTCACACAGAACAATGCTCTCCTTGACCCAGGGCCTGTCTTCCCCCGACCCCTGCCCTGTGCCCCCAGTGCCTGGCAGAAGCCAAATGAATGGATGACCAAAATGTATGAATGAATGATGACCGAATAGATAAAAAGGAAGAAAGGGAGGGAGGAAGGAAGAAAGAAATGAAGAGAAAAAGAGAAATGAAAAGGAAGTAATCTGTTCTACCTTGAAGAACAAAGTAGGAGGAATTGCCAATGTTAACGAAAGTTGGAAGGACAGTACAAGCAGAGGGCTTGGTGTGGGCAAAGGCACCCATCTGTGCACATTCCTTACGGGCAGGACCAGGAGGCTCTGGGAAATGTGGCTGCACTGACCTCAGCTGAACCCCTAAGATCCAGGGGGTAATGCTGGACTCTGGAAGGAGCTGGGGGCAGGGAGAAAGCCCTGGAATCCAGAAGAGGAAGTGCTTATAGTACCTTCAGAGGGACCTTTCCTGTCAAGGGTCTGAAGAGGTTAGACCAGGAAGTTAAGGGGAGCCAATGGGACAGCTTGGCTCAGGGCCAGGCCATCAAGCTTAGTGGACCTTAATAATGCCAATCAAAATGCCATTGCCACCACTGGGCCATATCTCAGGACCTCTGACTCAGGGCTCAGCACTTCGAGTCTTCCACCCCAGCCAGCCCACTCCTTGGCCCCCTTTTTCCCGGAAGCTGGATGGTCATCAGGGTCCCAGGACCAATGAAAGGTTAGAAGAAGCCCCAGCAGTGGGCACCCCAGCTGCCCACAGGGGCAGAGATAATGATCTCTTTGGGTTTATAGGCATAGGGCTTGGCCCTACCCAGCTCACGAAAGAGGCCCAAATGTCTGCCAACCCCCCAAGGAGTTTCATATTGCCAGTCTGGGTGCCTTTACTCCTTTGCTCACCCCCCTACCACCCTCCCTCCTTCACTCCTGCCCTCCTACCCACAGCAGCTTTCTTTCCAGCTTGATTTCCTTGGTAAATCAAGTTCCTTCTTGTCTCAGGGCCTTTGCACCTGCTCTCCTGGCTACCTGCCCTGCTCACTGCCCAGATCTAGGAACAGCTGCTTCTTATCATTGGGCATGTCTCCGCTCAAGCACGGCCTCCTCATCCAGGAAACACATGTGCCCTCAGCTGCACACAGAGCCAGCCCTTCTCTTCCCCATGACTTTGTTTAACTTTCAGACTGTCTGGGCCAGAATCTTACCCATATTATCTACTAGCTTGGGCAAGTCACTGCACCTCTGTGCCTCTGCTTCCTTACCTATAAAATGGGGATAATAGCAGCACCTACATCATTACGTTGTTGGACGAAATGGCACAGGACCTGGCACGGAGTAAAGCTCCGTAAATGGTAGCCATTACAACCATCCCCATCTGCCCCTCCAGCTCCCCTTGAGAGAAGGGACTGCCGGGTGGCTCATAGCAGCAACCTTAAGGCCTAAAACAGTGCTTGGTGCACAAAAGGCACTTCAGAAATGTGTATTGATGTCTTTGATTTATTTGTGTCTCTCCTGGCATTTTGACCTTTTCCTTCTCTACCCCTCCCAATACAAGCAGATGGTCTATAGACAGACGGGAGGCCTCCCCAGGCTGGAAGGGGAAGAGGAATGGAGCTAGTGGTGAGAGCCCTGTGGATGACTGCCAGAGCCCAGAGGGGGACCTATTAGAGTAACCCCAAACCACACTGTGACTCCCCCGACTCTGGAGAAGGATACTTGTGTTCTCTAGGACAACCCAGAAGTGGAGAAAGATGAACCCGCAAAGGCCATTCAAAGCAAACGGAATGGGGGAGGGGTGGGTAGAAGTGGAGGAGGGTACTGGGGGGATAAATGACAATGGAAAAAATACAATAAAAAATGAAGTATTAAAAAAAAGCAAAAGGAACAATAGTGTCACCAAGGTGATCCATGGGGACATATGACTAGGAAAAACACGGGCCCACCGAAGCCTTAGCACTATATAAAAGCATCTCCCACCCCAACTTGCACATAGCCCTGGGCTGAAGAAAAAGAAAGTTCTATGTGCTACCCCGTGAGCCAGAGCTCACGGAGGGCGTACATTATTTTTGCTCGCTGCAGGGCCACTCTGAGCCTTACTTCTGTCACCTGCCTGTCTCTCTCCCAGGATGCTGGTGCAGGTTTCTGTCCTGGGAGAAAGCTCCCAGTGATTTGACCTGTCATCTCATTTAATCCTCTCAACAACCCTGTGAGAGCAGGACTACTATAATCTCTGCTTTATAACAGATATATATAGATAAGGAAGTGAGGTGCAAAGAGTTGTGAACCTGGCCTGAGGTTGAGTAGCTAGCTGACCGGAGCTCGCCTGGTCTAACCCCGTCCCACCCATTTCTCCATACCAACAAAGCAGGTAAGCAGGGAGCACAAAAACGTTTCCTAAACCACAAAGACCTGTGATGGCAGGGGGACTCGGGAAAGGTGGGAGCTCCTGGCCAGAGCAGGGGGGAGGGCGTGGCTCAGCGCTGGTGTGTCTCAGGCAGGGGTGCCATGCCAGGCTAGCCAGGGGTGTAGCTCAGCACAGCCTAAGCCAGCCGGACCTTCGCTGAGGGCTGTGGATCCTAAAGGGACAGAGAAGCCATGCTCTTCAGCCACGCTCAGCCGCCCAGCACGACACCTACCTGATTGGTGTCAGGAGGCTGGGATCAAGTGCCAGCTCTGCCTCTGGCTCTGAGGGCGGTGACCTGGGCTCCTCCCTCTCCTCCCAGGCCCGGGTTTTCCTGTTGGGCCCAAGTGTAGGTAAACCAAGGCTGGAAGCTCAGGGCTGACCACCCTCGTATGTAGACTCAGAAGTGCCCTCTTGTGGACAAGTGGGTGCATTTCTCCATTAGCTCTGATTAAAAAGGACTCATGGGCCCCTGGCTGGTGGCACAATGGATAACGTGCCGGCCTGAGAACCAAATGTCCCTGGTTCGATTCCCCAGCCAGGGCACATAATGAGGTTGCAAGCCAGATCTCCAGTCAGGTCCGTGGCTGGTGGCAGGTGAAAGGCAACCGTACATTGATGTTTTTCTCCCTCTCTGCTCTCTCCCTTCCCTTCTAAGAATAATAATAAATAAAATCTTAAAAAAAAAAAAAAAAAAAAAGAGGACCCACGGAATTGTCCCTGCTGGGGCTGAGTCTTGAACCCTGAGGGCAAGTTTCCAGGCCCCAAGAAGGGGAAGGTCCTAAGGAGAGCTGGGCTTGCCAAGAGAGTTCTCGGACCCCTGACTTACTGAGTTTGTACTCACCTTCCTCTCTAGGCCTGTTTCTCTGTCTCTAATAAGGAAGTATATAGGATGAATCCTGATCTTAGTGGTATAAAGCTTGGTCCCATCCTATTCATAAGCTGTGTGAACTTAGGTGAGTCTCTGCCCTTCCCTGGGCCTCAATTTGCCCATCTGATGGAACCAGATGATCCCAGATCCCTCTGGCTCTGTCAAGGGTCCAAGTAGGAACTTTGTCTTTATAATTGGGTCAAAATCATCTCATGGAGTTGAACATGTATATTCAGGGTTTTTAAAAAGATTTTATTTATTTACTTTTAGAGGGAGGGGAAGGGAGGGAGAAGAAGAGGGAGAGGAACATTAATGCGTGGTTGCCTGTTGAGTGCCCCCCAACTGGGTACCTGGCCTGCAACCCAGGCATGTGCCCTGACTGGGAATCAAACCAGTGACCCTTTGGTCTGCAGGCCAGTGTTCAATCCAGTAAGCCACAACAGCCAGGGCTCGGGCTTTTTAATTTAACATATTTATTGAAAAAACACTTGGTGCCAGGAGGTGACATGTGAGTAGGATGAAAAGGGGTACAAAAAAGGCACAGCATTTTTAATTAAGCAAATTTTTTCTGTCATGCTGACTTATACAAAAATAATGATCTTAGTGAAAATTCTACCTCTCCCTGGAAAAGAGGATGAGCGAGTTGTAATGTGGTTGGAAAAAATCTAACAGGCATGGCTGTCCCTTCTTGCTTGGATGCCTAAGGTGAAAACAGGCAAGTGGGGTGAATCTCAGACACAGACTGAGGCCAAGGGTCAGGATATCTGTTGAGCACTTTATAGTAAAAAACAATCTCACATTTTGATGTGGAGGAATCAAAATGGTCATGCCAAAATAGCCATGTCGAGGTGCCTTGCCCTTGAATTTGATAGAGTCATTGCTTCCAGTTACTTCCTCTGCTCCCAGGTGCAAACTCTCTCAAACTTTCCCTGAGCGGATGGCCCCACCACTGTGTCTTTCCAGTCACGAGAACTCTTGTTGACAGTGTCTCTTGGATGCCTTAGGGTGGAGACAGGTGCAGCACTTCTTGGAAAAGCAGTGCACAGACCTGGATCACATCAGCTAACAAAAGCCAGTTTCTAGTTTCAGTTTTGCACACCAGTTGTTGAATAGTCATTATTAAAAATTAAGTTGCTCCGTGGCTGGTGTGGCTCAGGGGATTGGCATCAGATTGTGAACCCAAAGGTCACTGGTTTGATTCCCAGCCAGGGCACATAACCAGGTTGCAAGCCAGATCTCCAGCCAGGTCCGGAGCTGGAGGCAGGTAGGTGAAAGGCAACCATACATTGATGATTCTCTCCCTCTCTTTCTCCCTCCCTGCCCTTCTCTCTAAAACAAAGGAATAAAATCTTTTAAAAAATAAAATAAATTGAATAAATTTCCAATTAAATAAATTATATTAAAATAAAGCTAATATTCAAAGCTCCTCATTTCCTAGAGATTTTACTGTTTTGTATTCTTTTCAGGTCATCTACATCTCTCTTTTAAAAAAATAAATAAATAAAAAGATTTTATTTATTTTTAGAGAGGGCAGGAGGGAGAAAGAGGAGAGAAACATCAGTGTGTGGTTGTCTCTCATAAGCACCCCCAACTGGGGCCCTGGCCTGCAACCCAGGCATGCGCCCTGACTGGGAATCTAACTGGTGACCCTTTGGTTTGCAGGCCGGCACTTGACCCACTGAGCCACACCAGCCAGGGCAGATCATCTACAGCTCTTGTATCAGCCCAGTGGGGCTTTGACACACAGCGTGCTTCTGCACACGTCTGTCTTCCCAACTCTGTGTTCAGAACTTGACTTGTTTCGTTGACTTTCTAGACTAAAGAAAGTAACGGACCAAAAAAAAACCCATAAAAGTTTTAAAAAAGAAAGTGATGGACAACATGTTAACAGTGCAGACTGAACTGAAATGCTGAAGCTGAAAGAGGTTTCAGTTTAATGAATATACTTGTAGGAAAGGGAGAAATGGTATAAATTGTGAATCAGATGTAATGACAATAAATGTATTGGGAAGAAGTGTTAGTAGACTGGAATACAACTCCATTTCAACCATAAGTTGAATTACAACCGTAAGTTGCCTACAGATCCAAGAATTTGGCAAAAATTACTGAAAGCATTCTGTGAGAACTAATTGATTATGTGGGATTTACAATAAAGAATTCATACATTGAGTTGTTATTTGTAAACTGTGTGCTACACAGCCTTTATGTCAGTGAAGTTTATAAGAAACATGTGTACATCTATAAGGTATACATTTGGATTTCTGAAGAACCAGTTGTCAAACATCTGCCAGCAATTTTTTTCTTGGAAAAGCCCTCTCCACTGGATGAAGTATTTTTAGACAAAGGGACAGATGACTTCATGTTTCCATCGGGGATACTCCCAGGACACAGCTCTGTGCTTTGGGATATGTCACTTTCAACAATGACAATAAAACAGACATGTTCAGGGGCTTCGTGATACCCCTTTTCCTTTTATGTTTTTCAGTGTAAGTGACTTACATAATAAGGCTCTTGGACTACAAGTAGCAGCAATTTATCAGGCCAATTGAAACAAAAGCAGGACTTACCCAAAGGATAAATGCATGAGAGAGGGAGCACAAGCAACTAACTCCCCACCCCTCCCCACGTAGCAAATCATTGCTACTTCATGCTCTTC
Source organism: Noctilio leporinus (assembly GCA_004026585.1). NCBI lineage: Eukaryota > Metazoa > Chordata > Mammalia > Chiroptera > Noctilionidae > Noctilio > Noctilio leporinus. Next base: position 23,838 of record PVIW01008088.1, on the reverse strand, counting down.
CCCTGTACCCAGCTTCCTGCTTCTTCCTTTGTGCGAACAGCAGTGAAAGTGGAGGCAACTGCTTTACAGTCCGCAAGCTGACCTGGTCTTATGTCAGGCTCCAGCCAGATTCACCATCCCCAAAGGATCTGATTGGCCCACTTGCATCAGGTAGGTGTATCTGGAGCAGATCTCATAGTTCCCCTCATTTCTTCTCTCCTCAGCCTCCTACTCCAAGCTCTGCTAATCACGAGAGGCCCTGGAATCTGCAGTTCTGGGGTGGGACCACTGTGTCTTCATGGGTAGTGGGTGGTGCTCCCCATTCCCCAGGAATAGAAGGGCAACTGGAAAGGGACTCTGCCTGCTCGTTGCCAAAGTTACTTGGACCCCCATGCTCCCCTACTACCACCTTGTTGCAGAAACAACAGGCAGGGGTGGGGCAGCCAGGTCTGCTGGGGCCCAGAGAGCCATTCAAGCACCAGGACCACACAGTAGGGTCCAGGCCTGGCTTCCATTAGTACAGCTCCCATTTATTTGTTTCATCTCCTGGACTTTCACCAAAGAATTTGTTTGAAGATAGAATTCTCTGGTGCAAAAATTGTTCATAAACCACAGCCTCCCCCTCCCTCCCCGACCATGATACTTCAAGGTGGGGACAGCTCTAAGGGGCAAGGGGCTTGTCCTAGGTCACAGTCAAGGCCACGAGAGAGGCTTGCCTGGGACCGGCTCTCCTGCCTCCCAGATGCATTACCTTTTCCCCAGAGCTGCCTTTCCCCTAAGCAGGGCCTGGGTGAGGGTGCTTCTTGAAGGCCCAGGTGGGGTGTGACTCGGGGTTCAACCAACAAACTCTGACAGCCAACCTGGGGGCCTATGCTGTGCCCTGGGAAAGGGACAGAGCGGGTAGAGGACACAGTACCTGCCCTCAGTATGCTCCCCAGTGGGGCCCGAATGAGAAAAAGAGGTTCCTCCAAATCTAACTCTAAACACCTCCTTTCTCACTTTAACTTTGCCTTTTTCCTGCCCATGAGTCTTCAGTCTTACCACTCTGCCTTTTTCCTGAAGTTGCTGGATCTTCCTCTCTGTTCTCCCCTGTCACCCTAGTTCTCTGGACTCTTCCCCCTCTCCTTCCCATATTAGCTCTCTTATCTCACCCTGTTTCAAAGCCAGTAGGCTGGGAAAAGGCGGAATGGAGAGGATAGGATAGGGCAAGTGGCTCAGCAGGACGGAGCCGCGATGCTCCCCATCCCCAGAAGGGGGCGCGCTGTCCTCTGCTGTGACCCATCTCTCCCTGGCTCTCAGTCCTGCAGGCGCAACCCAGCTCCAGTGCTGGGATTAACATCCGCTCTTTTCAGTCACGTGGTGGAAGGCAGGCTAAATGATCCCCAACTTCCACATAGGAAGACCCACGTTCAAAGATGGGCAACGGTGGCTGGAGGCCCAGAGTCACACGGCCGCCCATCTAAGCCTGGCTTCAAGTGCCCTTAATTTAAAACTAACCTCCCCCTGCGGGTCCTGGGACATCTGTTGTCCTGGGGGAGTTGGGGGTGGGGGGCAGGGGGTGTGGGCTGGGCTGCCTCTGAAACTACTAGCCCAGGAGTATCTTTTCTTGGGCCACTTATTCTTGAATTCCTTCCAAAATCAATCTTTCTTTTCCTAGGTTACACACACACACACACACACATACACACACACAATGCCCTACTCCAGCATCATTTGCCTCAGGGTTTAGCTAAGGGATGGGACTAAATAGTCCTGGTTGCCCTAGCCATATACCAGGACTCTTATGGGTGCCTCAGCTCTGCAGGGACTCGGATAGAAACTGTCCCCAGAACACCCCCCTCTCAGAAAGTAGACAGCCCTGGGCATCAATACATGCCAGGCCCTCCCCTAAGACTTGGCGTGTTAGCTCACTGTACCCCAAGATGAGGCCACTGAGGCATAGCTGGAGAGTGGTAAGGCAAGACTTAAACTCAGAAAATCTGATTTGAGAGACTTTTAACCATTGTGTTAGAGACTTCCATTCTCTCCTTTATTCTAGGCTAACAGGCAGTCCAGAATAATGACCACTTTCCCAGTCTTGCTTGTAGCTAGATGTGACTATGTGCCTGATTTCTCACCAAGAGAGAAATGTGTGCAGCTGCCAGGTCACACCTTTAATTAGGACAGGTGTGCCCCTCCCTGCTGGTTCCAGGCACAGGTGAGCAGACTGGGAGAGCTGCCACAGCCTCCTAACCAGTCTCCAGTCCAGCCTCCAAATAGTAGCCAGAGAACTCTTACCGTAATACAAGTCAGATCATGCCTCTCCCCTGCCCAAGGCCTCCATGACATCGTCTCCAGAAGATGGGCAAGGTTTTTTCCTGTCTAACCTGTAACTATCTTCCCAGTCCCATCACTTGGCACTTTTATCCCCTGCCTTCATCCCAGATAAATCATCCATCGGTTGCCTTCAAACTGAAAGGTTGCCAGTTCGATTCCCAGTTGGGGGGTGGGGGGGTGGTGTGAGAGGCAACCAACAGATGTTTCTCTCCCTCTCTTCCTCCAGTCCCCTCTCTCTAAAAAATGAATAAACAAAGTCTAAAAGAATTATAACTTAGAAAATGTCTTCCTTCCTTAACAATCCTTTCTTTCTCTGCCTTCCCAATTTCTCTTCCCAAACCTGGCAGATTCCCCTGTATCCTCAGTCCAAAGAAGTCTTTTCTGACTCTCCCGGCAGACTGGGCAGCTGTCTCCTCCGGTGTCCATGGTCTGTGGACAGCCCTCCGAGGTAGTGATAGCCTTTCTGTATTGTCATGGTCTGTAGCTGCATCCACCTCCCCCATCTCTATAAGGGCGAAAACCAAGTCTGGGTCATCTGTTAGTTGTCAGTACCCTGTACAAGGCCAGGCACCAAGCCAGTGACGGTCAAGTTCAATGAGTGATAGAGGAGTGTGTGTATGTGTGTGTGCACGTGTGTACATGTTTCCTGAGTTGGCTGGAGGTTCAGGCCAAGGAGACAGGGAGGACATCTAAAAATAGCTTCATTCCAGGCCCTAGACCAGGCCTGCCGTTCATCCAGGCAAACTGACCCTGAGTGAGGTGGTTGGAGCCCAGGATGGGCGGGTGGAGGCTAAGAGGTGCAGCTCTGGCAGGCTGTAACCCTGCTGCCCTTTGGCGTCTGCCGGCCAAGGCAGATGGGCCCTGCCAGACTGTTGGCAGTCAGTCCTGGCACTCAAGGCTCAGTGACCTCAGTGAGTGACCAGGGAGTATTTCAGGCTGGGGCTGATTGTCACCTGCTCCCTTGGCCCCACAGCTTATAGGGCAAAGGGGAGGCTGCCAGTCTACCCCTTAAGGAGGAGCAGGGCACTGGAAAAGTTTGTTCTTTCTCCGTTCCAGCCCCATCTCATCCTTGTCCCCACTTGGAAGTTCCCTCCCTGAACCACCAACTGCCAAAGCTTAAAGGATTAAAGGCACCATCTGGCCAACCCATGGAGATGGGAACACTGAAAGGAAGAGACTGGCCCAAGGGTTCAAGGTCGCAGAGCAAGGCAGGGTGAAGACTATCACAGGGGAAGGTGATATGGAGCACTGGGCAACCGCACAAGATCTAGAGCTAGTCTTCCTGAGTCTAAAGCCCAGCTCTCACCTATAAATGGGGCATGGGGACAACAGTACCTAGTTCACTGTGTTATTTTCAGGACTATATAAGAGTGATAGACAGAAAGCTGCTGAGTCCGGCCTGGCTTGATGGGTGCCATATTGATGTTAGTAGTCATTTTCTGTACCATGCTTTGCAGCACACAAAGCTTTAAAACCAACCATCTCATATGCTCCTTCCGACAACCCCATGAGGTAGACATCACTATTCCCTGCACACAGAGGAGGAAATAGACACAGAGAGCTTGACTGGCCAAGTTTATATAGCTGGTATCAGGTCTCTCACCTGCCCTGCCAGCGGTCCTTCCACCTCCTCTTCCTTGCCACTAATGGCTCATACACTATTTCATCAAATGGACGCAGGGACTGGGAAGCCAAATGGAGAGTCAGCCCTTTGGTCCTCATGCTGCCTTGAGCTCTTCTGACCCCTACACTGGATGCCCCATTGCTGGGAGGATAATTTTATTTGTCTGACATCACCCCCTCTTGGTTCTGATTCCATTCTTCTAATATCTTTTTTTTTTTTTTTTAATATTTTTAAAATTTTACTTCTGGAGAGAGAGGAAGGGAGGAAGGAAGAGAGGGAGAGAAACATCAAGTGTGGTTGCCTCTCACATGCCCCCAAGTGGGGACCTGGCCTGCGATCCAGGCATGTGCCCTGACTGGGAATTGAACTAGCAAACCTTTGGTCCTTAGGCTGGTGCTCAATCCACTAAGCTATACCAGTCAGGGCTAATATCTTCTTTTAAAATATTTTATTTATTTACTTATTTTTTAGAGAGAGGGGGAAGGGAGAGAGGGGAGAGAAACATCGATATGCAAGAAAAACATCCATCAGTTGCCTCGTACATGCCCCTAATAGGGGACCTGACCAGCATTCCAGGCATGTGCCGTGATCAGGAATTGAATCAGCACCCTTAAGGCTTGCAGGTCAGCTCTCAGTCCACTCAGCCATACCAGCCAGGTAGCATTCTTCTAATGCCTTGATCTTTCCACTTTCCACCCCTAAAAGGGGAACTCTCACAGTATAGACTTCTGTCCTAGTCCACCCCCAGCCTACCCAGTCCTTCCTGCAAACGACTCCTTCCTTTTCCTATCTAGTGTCTGTGTACTACAGAGCCCGGGGGTGCTGCTCTCCACCAACCCCCAAATCCTAAGCCTCTAAAACAGATCATGTCAGGTCAACAGCCTTGACTCTGTACCTGCTTCCTGGAACACACCTGGACCAAGACCCCTGAGGCCAAGATCCTTTCCCTGCCAGGCCCTCTGCCATGGTTGCCAACTGTCCTCACCTAAGGATACACAGTAGTCACCTGTCCACACCAACCAGACCCATCGGGCCTTCTGGAAATCTTCCTAGAAGCTTCAGCAGGCTGTTCCTGAAAGAAGTATACTCTGGGGAGTGACCATTGAACCAGTATTTCTAGTTATACTTTACTTATCTAATATTATTCATATGCTTGCATAGGTAGATTTTTCATTTGATAGAGCAGTAGTCTGGGGGAAAGACCCAGAGGAACCCGGAGTCTGGGACGTAGTTTGATTATTAACTGGGAAACAGCCCTGTCCCCAAAGAGAACTGCCACAGAGCATGATTGGAGGTGCTAGCCAGAGAGCGCAGCTTCTCATATACCCTTGACCAAAGAACAGTCCTCTCCTCTACTTGGGAAGGTTGTCCTCTTCACACACAAGTGGAACATCGAGGGAGGAAGGGGACACCTGCATAGCCAGCCAGACCAAATGAATCACCCCTGGCAAGCAATGAGGTGACAGATGTCTCAGCCAGATCACCCTCGCATTCTGAGAGCTACCATTGAGATGCAGACTACACCTAAGTGCTCAGAAAGGCAGTTCTCACCTCGGACTACTTGGGGCCCCACTGCACTGGAAACGGCCAATGCAGATGGAGTGAAAAAGAGGCCATGAGACAGGATACTGTGGCAGAAGAATAGGTAACAGGCTTTTCAAACAGAGAGAACACTGAAGAGAACAAGCAGCTTTCTTTGCTTTAGAGAGAGACTGCTTATCCACTCCACAAATCTGGGTCAGGCCCTGTGCTAGGCCCTGTGGACACAGCACAGAGCCACACGAACTGGGTCCTGGTATAACAGGAACAACAGCCTCTGAAACAGCAGGGTAAGTGCTATGATAAGGAAGGTAGAGCTTCCTGGAGGAAGGGACAGTTAAACTGAAAGATAAAAAATAATTAGGAGTTAACTAAAGTGAAATGGGAAAAGCCAGTGTTCTTGCTGTCTGTCACGTATCAGACCCAATAAGCAGAGACAGGGATTGAATCTCTTTTGGGTGCTTTATTCAAATGGTTGGTGATATAAGAATATGGGGTGTTTGTACCCTAATAGACCACCTTAAATTTCATTTTTAAACCAACCTTTTTTATAAGGAGAAGAAAAGTGTAAGTCAGGGGTTTAGAATTCAGGGAAAAAGTTAATTAGAATAAAGCTGCAGCATTCTTTCATCTGTATCCTGGGCAGTGGCCTTTATCTGTGTCCTAGGTGGTGGTCATCTCACCTTGGAGTACAATGGCTCAGATACCATCTTGAATTGCTTGCAGTCCTCTTGCGACACAAAGGTGGAACTGCTCATGGTTTCCCAAAGTCAAGGTGGGATGTACCTTCAGTTCCTGAAACAATAGCTTTTTATATACGTTGATTACTAAGCTTATTAACTATTATCTGAAACGAAACTTTTTCCCAACATTTGAGTCCCCCATCAAAAGGAGTAGCGGGGAAGAGTATTCTAAGCAAACAGCAAGTGAGAAATACGGCGCCCCCTCAGAGTACTAAAAGGGTGGAGTGACTGCAGAGTGGTAAGTTTAGAGAGCGAGTGGGGGCCAGAGCCAGAGGGCCATGAGGCAAGGGTTGGGGGTCTTGTGCTGAGGACCCTGAGCAGCCAGGCAAAGAGGCTGAGAAGGGAAACAATTAACTTTTGTACTGCATTTCTTGGCATATCCTACCTTGTCTTCCCAGTCGTTAGGTAGCTGGCTGGGTTGTTTTTGCAGGAAAAAAAAAAAAAAAATTGAAATCCAGAGAGATCATGACTTGCCCAAGACACAGCTGGTACGTAAGTAACAGGCAGGATTGGACCCCAGGTGAGTCTCACTCCAGCAGCCCTAAAGCTAGAGATGTGGAAAGATTCATTCATTCACTCATTCATTCATTCAACATTCAATTATGCCTACTACCTGCCAGGTGCTCTTCTTGGAGTCAGATTTCAGTAACAAAGTAGGTCAATAAAACAGATTAGACAAAGCTAAAGGGTTTGGACTTTATTCTTTCAGCAATAGGTAGGACAGGTGGTTTCTGGAAGGCAGAGGTGACCGCCCCTCCATTCTGAGCTGCACCCTGTCCTCCAGAGCAGGGAGAACCATTGTCTTTCTTCCAGGGAGCCCTCTACCACAGGCAGGAGCTTCTTGGAAGCAAACCGGTATTGAGTAACACTTCCGTCTTTTGCCATTTTTTGTTCTGTCAGGCCCACAGTATCTAGAACTCTTGGGGAACAAGGAAGTGACTTCCTAGGGACAGACGGAACACTCCATTCCACTGTGGCTGCAACACCTCCTGCATTGTGAGCTCAGGGAGGCAAGGATGGAAAAGGGGGTCTCTGGAAAGTAATGATCTGATCATAAATTCCAAACTGGGCAAGTCACATGGGTAGTCATGCCCCAGACCTATATATTCTTTAGTAAAAGGTTTATCTTTGCCTTAAACAAGCCTTGTCCTTTGCTGCTGCATCTAGGTTATTGCCTCTTTGAAATGCCCCCTTTCAGGCCCTCATTCTAATGCATAACCACCCTCTCATAGCCCTACTTCTAAAGTCTGACAACATTCAGGAAACCACATAATCTTTACTATTTTGTAATCCCATCCCCACCTTGGTTTCTCCCATTTTCAAGTAATCTTCCTTACCTTCCCTCCTTAACCTCAAACGCACAAAAGAAACTGCATATTTATTCTAGAAGAAAGCATGATCTCAGTCTGTTGAAATCTTGCTCCCAGGCATATCCTCTACTTGGTTCAACTAAATTTTTGTGAAAATTCTCGACAGGTTTGGCCATTTCTTATGTTGAGAGGGCAGGGGACACAACTCTCTTGTTTATACTGGATCCCCACTGATCCCAGCACAGCGCCTGGGCATAGGTGGTACTAAATTAAGATTGGTGGAACCAATAAACATTTTTTCTTTTTTTAAGATTTTATTTATTATTTTTAGAGAGAGTGGAAAGAGGAAGAGAGGGAGAGAGACATCAATGTATGTTTGCCTTTCACCTGCCTCCAGCTAAGGACCTGGCTGGAGAGCTGTCTTGGTAACCTGATTATGTTGCCCTGGCTGGGAATCGAACCAGCGACCTTTGGGTTCACAGGCCGGCACCTTATCCACTGAGCCACCAGCCAGGGCAACGATGAACTATTTTAAAGAGAGACAAAGGGGGCGATGAGGACACTGCCATATATGAAGGCACTCAACGACCTAAGTGAGGAGGAGGTATACTTGGCTCAACTTGTGCACCTCGGGGACAAATGCTCTGGGGAGGAGACCCAAAAGGGAGAAGGAGAATCGCCATTCACTGAGTATTAGTGCATGTTAGGCTTTCCATATTATTAGGGATAGAGACAGACATGTTGCCTGCCCCGTAACCTGGGTCAGGCCTTGCAAAACAGGCATGGCCAGTGGTCACCATGTTCTCGGGAACTGTGGCCTGCAGTCACATAGAACTCAAGCCACCACCTATGCTGAAACAAAGAGGGTCTGCATCACTAGCCATGCAATTGATCACAAAGTTCCCTGTTAACAGAGGTGACTACAGCATAGCCACCAGCATCCTGCTGAGAGCTAGTTACACCCCGATTGCCCCTTCTCCTCTCCCTTGAGCATTTCCCAGAAACAAGGACCAAATCTCCTGGCAGCCATCCCTAATCAGAGGACATTGTTGTTTCACAAACACCTACACCTGGACATCTGGGACAGACCAGCAGGGTGACCTATCTCCCTGAGTGTTTGCTCCATGCGCTTATAAATTCCTCTACCCCTTCCCTTGGCACTGTAGTCCGCTGGGACTCAACAGCCTCAATAAAGGCTTTGAACTGGTCCACCTGACTCCTCTCTTCTTCCAGGCACAAACCGAACACATATGTTATCTCTTCATCCTCATAATAGCCCGGAGAAGTAGATGGCCTTCCTCCCTCTGGGAAGGAAAGGAGACTCAGAATGGGGAAGGGACTTGAGTCTCTAGCTAGTTAAGTGGGAGGCTCGAAATTTAGATCCAGGCCTCATTCCAAAGATACTGCTTCAGAATACACATGCACCAAGGGAGGGTTTAAAGGGTGTGGAGAAACCTGATGATTCCATAGCAGGCAGAAACAGAAAGCCCAGCTACCATTATCAGCCAAAGAGAAAAATTCTCAGAGTCAGCTGCTTGGGGTGGGGTGGGGGTGGTCAGCATTCACAGACTTTGGCCCTGAAGGCACAAAGTGGTCTCTATATCTCTGGATCAGTGGAGTCTCCTGCTCAGTTTTTTTGGCCTTTACCTCTGGCATCTTTCCCTGTGCCAGCAACACATCTCCCAGGGGAGGTGTCCAGATGGCAGGGCGGGTCCAGGGAACAGCTGAAGATGCTGAATAGGCCTCTCCCTCCCCCCTCCCTATGGCCCCATGGATCACCCGGTGCTGCTGCCAGCCTTCTCATTGGCTCTCTCCAGGTTACTCATCTCTCCTCCTCTCCATCTTCCCAGCCTGTGGTTGCCATGGAAACGGAACAGTGATATCACCATTGGGCAAGGCTAGGGAAATGTTGCTCTTGGCAGGGATCAGTCCTGCTACCTGCCAGATGTTATATCCACGCCTGGACCTGTCAGGGGCAAGAGAGGGGAGCAGGAAATGGGAGGGTTTATATTCCCTCTCTTTGCCCCTCTCTTCCCAAATGTAGTGAACACACAGGGCAAGGAGGACGCAGGCAATCAGAGGGATGAGAAGACTACATACTTAAAAGGGAACATGAGAACAAGTGGGAAAGGAGATAGGGTGCAGCTGAGGAGTCAATTTTGGTGACTCAGCTGAGCACAGTGGGGACATGGGTGTAGGGCAGTGAGAATAGTGGGTCTCAGGTTTGTCTAAAGTTCCTCAAAGCACCATGCCATTCAACATAGGCAGGGCCCAAAAGAGGGAGCAAAAGGACTTTCTGGCAGTGTCCCGCTCGACCCACTCCAAATATCTCTCTAGTCCCTTCCTCACCATTGCAGCAGTTTCTAATCCTGTCTCAGCAAGAAGAAAATGGAGGATTAGAGAAGCAAATCAATCTGTGAGGGACAGGGTGAGGGACAGAGCTGTGACCAGGTTGTAGTCTCCTATACTATCCATGGAGACAATAACAACCTCCGTAGTAGAAGCAGCATCAGGAGTGAACATGACGTATGAAGTCCACCAAGCTCAGCATTTTAAATGCATTATCTCATTTGATCTCCTAGGGGGTAAATACTGTCATTACCTCCATTTTCAAGATGAAATGAAGACTCAGAGTGGCTTAAATAAACTGCCCACAGCCACACAGCTAGAACCCAGTGGAATCAGGATTGGAACACAGATCTATCGGCCAGCCACAGATCTTCACCTCTGCATTATAAACCCCTTGTCAGAGAGAGTGCTGGTCCCTGGGTCTCCAGTCACTCAGCCTTTGAGAGAGGAGGCCCTGTGTCTAAAGGCTATATGACCTTGAGTTAGAAATCATCCCTCTCCCCTCCTCCCCAGGCACTGCCCAGCCCTGAGGCCTGTCCCTGCAGCTTTGGGAGAAAGGCCCCTCAATTTTCGGGCAAGTGGAACTACCCAAAATAGCCGAGACCTTGGGGGAGAGAGGCCTCTTCCTCCCTGGCCTCCTTCCCAGACAGGGTTAGGGAGGTAAGGGCAGATGCTCTCTACTTCCACACAGAGAAACAGAGGCCCAGCAAGGGGGGTCTGCCACAATGCAAGTGTGTGGCAGAACTGGCAGGGACCCAGGGCTACTGTGCCTGCAGCTCCTGCGTGTGCCCTGGGGTGACCGCGGCTGGCTCAAGTTCAGTTGGGCACCACTCCCTTATGCAGAGCCTCCTACCAGGAATTTTCGTTGACTCGCTTCCTGCGGGAAGCTTCCCCTGAGCCTCTAAATCAGGCTAGGTCTCCCCTTGAAGCCACCATGGCAGTTTTGTGTCTGCTCACCCAAAGGTGAGCTATGTGAGTATGCATCTTATTCATGGTTGTCTCTCCAGAGCCTAGCGCAGGGCCTGGCACAGAGTAGGTGTTTTGCTAACGGAAATGACTGGCTTCCCTAAGCTTTGGTTTGCTCACCTGTAAAGCAGGGTTAATGATAACACTACATCATGGGCTTTGTTTTAGAAGTTCAGTGAGACAATGTAGTTAATGCCCTCAGCATGCGGTAAACGCCTATGATAACGTGGATCTTATGAACAGTGCTTTGTGAACTGGAGAGACAAGCACTGAGCCACCTCCTTGAAGGAGGTGAATGACTGCTTGCTGGTGTGCAGAGGTCAAAGAAAAGGCAGCAGATGGGGGCTGCAGCAGTCGGGCGAGTGAGGGACAGAATTTCTGAAGGGGGATGAGAGGAGGGAAGGCTGCAGCAAATGCCCAGAGCTGTCCGTGGAGGTCAGAAAAGCCTGGAGCATTGGCAGGGTGCAGGGGGAGTTGGACTGCTGGGCGGAAAGGCGCGCAGCAGACATTCCTCGGGGAAGGGCGAGCACGTGTGAGGCTGGCTTGGCGGACAGGGTCACGCTTTCGCTGGGGCAGACAAAGGACACAGGGGCCGCTCGGCCACCGACGGTGCCCCTGGTAACCCTCCCGTCCACGGGGCAGTGGGGAGTGGCTGGAGAGCCAACTAGACCAGGCTCGCAATCCGGGCTCCGATCCACCCTCTCTGTTCTTGCGGCCATGTCAGTTCCCCTCTTAGTCTCCTCACCTGTAAAAGGAAGACCAAGCTGCCTGCGCTGCGGAATCAGCCAGTTTCCGGTGTGAGCATCGGACCAAGGACAAGTTTCCTTTCTCCTCTAGTCTCTCATCTCTGCTCCAACTCCAAGCTAGGGAGAAACTGGGGGGTGAAAGACGTCCGTGGCGCGCGCCCCAGCTCCCAGGCACCTTGCCCGCAGCTGCTTCCTTCTCAGATTCCAAAGGCCTTGAGGCCAGGGAAGGGAGCCGGTCCTGCCAGCCCGGAGGATGGGACCCGAGGACCAGGCCCGCGCTGACGCAGGCTAGCCTGGCACCACTGGCTGCCCCCTCCACTTCGGCGGGCGGGGGGATGGGCGCCCCCCCCCCCCCCCGGAGGGTGAGTGGCCAGACCCGGGCTTCCTATTTCGGGAGCCGGAGGGGTGTGTGAGGGCCACGCCTCGTCACGTGATGCAAGAACTATTTAAAGCGGCAGCGCGGGCTAGGGGCCGCGGGTTCCGGAGTCCTTCCTTGCTAGCTTTGTCGTTTCTTCTTTCTGAACACAGCTCAGCCTCATCATGGTGGACGCCTTCGCAGGCACCTGGAAGCTGGTGGACAGCAAGAATTTCGATGACTACATGAAGTCTCTTGGTGAGCAGGGCTCGGGATGTAGGCTGCAGAGGCACTGGCCACGCGCCCGGCAGGCGCAGTGCGCCCGCCCTGGCTGGTACCCTGCATGCCAGCCGCGTCCCTCCCGGTCAAGGTTGGGGTAAGGGACGCGAAGAAGGTGGCCGCCTAGGCTAGGGCACGGGAGGCCTGTTGGAATGGGGTTTTCATGGTCTGAACCTGGCGAGAGGGACTTCCAGCGGGGGAGGCTTAAGAAGGCTGATGTGCCGGTCCACGTGGGAGTTGAGAGGTGCTTTTGAGAAAGAGGGCTATATGTTTTGGAGGGTTTGGATAAAGAACAAGCATTGATCCAAGAAGGTGGGAGGCCAGCTAAGGGAGGAAAAGAACAGCAGCAGCACGGGTGGTTTAGGGATTGGAAATTGTGAACACAGAAAGGGAATGATCTGGAGAGGGAGTGCACTATGTAGCCTACAGAACTGGGGAATTCCCTGGAGGAGAGAAATAAATGGAAGAGCTGGTAACCCCGGAGATGGGATATGAGAAGGTGAGATAGGAGTCTACCCAGTTGGCAACAACCCCCACTTCTCCATGGTGGGTTAGGGAAAAGGGTTTCCCCTAGACGTCTTCTTTCTCACTGGCCAGTCTCTGACCTTGTCCTGCAAGTGATTTGTAAGGAGTGTTTAATCATAGTGTTAACGAGGCAAGAGGCTCCACCATCAGCTACAACCCATGGTTTTGCCGCTCACTGGGGGAAGGGCCTGGTGGAAGAAGCCATTGGGCTCCCAAGTCACAGCAAAAGGGTCCTGGAACAAGGCCAAGACTTGCTAAGGGCATGGAGAGAGCCTTTGATCTAGGAGGGTATGGTGTTGGGATGCAGAAGGGTAAAAATTCAAAGAATCTTATGGGTGAGGTCTTTGAAGATCCCCATACCTTGCTTAGTTCAACAGATGGGGACTGATACCCAGAGAAAGTAGAAACTTGTCAAAAATTCCACAGCAGGGCAGAAAACCTAGATTTCTAGATCTGCAACCCAGATCAGATTCCATGTGGGCCCTGCGGGTGGGAGGAATTGCAACTGCTTATCTAATGTTTGACCTCAGCCCTTCCCCTCCTAGTGTGTGCTTTGTGCTTGGGAGAAGGTGACAGCTAGCCTGACCTGAGGTCCTCGGCTGTGAGATTATCCTAGGTTTCCAGGCTGGGACAGGGAGAAGGTTCCATGACTTCCTCACAGGGAAGGTGGGCTGGATTATGGCAGATACAGGAAGGTGGGGCTGGGTGGGGAGAGAATGCACTCCAGGCACCTCTCACCTCTGTTCGTAGCCCTTTCCTGGAATAGGGAGCACAGGGTTGGCTCTTGAGGCCTACCTTATGCGGGACATGAAGTCCAGTGACTCCTGGGCAGCTAGCTGTTGGGAAAGTTGGAATGCCTGGGGCTAGTTCCTCCTCCCAAGCCTCCCACAGCAGACATTCCATCTGAAGAGACTTGTTCCCTGAAATGAGTTGCAACATCCTTTCCACCATGGCTCCCTTATTTTGTCCCAACTAAGGCTAGGGGGTCGAGAGTTCATCCAACCTGCTTTTCTGGTTGTACTGATAAAAAGGCTGAGGCCCAAGAGGGAGGAAAGTCCTTCCTCAGCTCTTTCAGTAAATATCTTCAGCTTCATTTAAAAGTAGAACCCACCTCTTCACAAGTCTCCTAAATTCTGCCAGCCCAGGTTCATTCTGTTTCTCCTGGCCCAGTCCCTCTCTCACTCTCCAGAGGATTCCTTCCTCAAACATTCCACCCCTCCAAGTAGGTCCTATGTAGACTGAACTCCTTGGAGCTCCTCGTGTAGTGATAAGGCCCAGATCCCTGCTGGCGGATGGAACTGGCCCACCCTGAACTTCACTAAGCAGGGTGGGCCAGATGCTTGTGCCTTTTATTTTAGACCAAGGGCCCTCAGGAGGCAAAGGAAGTACCAGTGATCACAGGCACACATCACAGGAGGCAAAATGGCCCAGGAGGAACAGCAAACAATTTTGGAGCCTAAATTGAAATCTAGGTCAATCACTTACTCTTTGACTTTGGGCAAGTCACCTCACTCTCCAAGCCTCTTGTAAAATAGGGATAATAAAACCAACCATTCAGGGCTTAACCAATGTAGGGTGTGGGCTAGCTTCCAACAAGCACTATGGGGACTTTCCACACACCCCTTTAGTCCACTGGGCTGTTCCTGCCTTGCCTCTTGCCCTGGATGGTAGCTCAGCATAGGCTGCTGGGGCAGAGGAGCCAGGTGGTTTGGGAGGTTGGAGGTGAAATGACAGATTGCAGGGACACACCTTAGATGTCGCCTAAGAGCTCTTTGTTTCACACTCCCTTGCAGGACGCTTTGAGCTTTGGCCAGCACCTAGGGAAGCCATGCTTGGGTTGGGAGTCCCCATCAGGCCTTAGGCTAGGAACCAGGAGACCTGGATTCGAGTCCTGACTACACTGCCACTTTAGGCTCCTTCTAAATTAGTACAGTGAGATGGACGTGCCCTTCTGCCTGCCTCCTAGGTCTGTAATAAGCAACCAGTGTGCCTCAGGGGAGAAGTTTCCAAAGGTAGAACACTTATCCCAAGGCCTTATAAGGCAAAACCCGTATTTCCTTCTTTAGCCTGTGGCTTGAAAGTTGCCCAATGTGCCCTGGAAAGGAGCCCTGTACTCCATTATTGAGACATTACAGTGTCACCTTGTATGTGGCCATGTGAGGTCCTGGAAAGTCCTCATCCTCCTCTTCTCTCTTGCTCACAGCCAGCCTGAGCTGTTGAGGTCCTTGTGCCCTGCCTCTGCTTCATACTCATAACCTTCCCTCTGCCCTCAGGTGTGGGTTTTGCTACCAGGCAGGTGGCCAATATGACCAAACCTACCACAATCATCGAAGTAAATGGGGATACTATCACCATAAAAACCCAAAGCACCTTCAAGAATACGGAGGTCAGCTTCAAGCTGGGGGTGGAGTTTGATGAGACTACAGCAGATGACAGGAAGGTCAAGGTGAGTAAAGGAAGGGGTGGGGCATGGGGAATGGAGGATGCTGAGACCCTGAAGGGGAATAAACTGGTAGCCTTGCATCCTATTATTGTAAGGCAGGCTATTATGGGGGATTAAAATGAAACAAGGGCCATTGCTGGAACAGTGCTGGAATGTCCCAGTGCTAACTGCATATTGCTCCTGTCCTCTATAGTTTTCCTCTCCCATTCTGGAGAAGCATCTACCAGCTGCCTCTGGGAATGGGCAGCAGCGACCCAGGATAGTCTTTTGATTTGTGTCTACTCCAGCTCTGGCTGCATGACCTTGTACATGACATGCAATAATTTTCGGTTTCTTTCCCCTTCCTTAGATGAGGAACTGGTAACAGCTATGGCTGTTACCTCAGGTGCTTTAGGAATGACACCCAGAAGTCAAGGCTCTCCATTGAGTTAGCAGGACATCCTGGCCTCCAGCAACAAGAGGCAACTAGAAATAAGGAGCTGAAATCCACTCGGATGCTGCTGCTTCTTTTGATTTCCACCTCCTGGGCTTGGCCAATGACCCTGAAGTATTTCCAATGCTGCCAGTCCACAGGCAGGATAAGCTAAGGCTTGAACAGGGCATGGTCTTGGGAGTGTTTTTAGTGTCTTCCAACCAAGCCATAGTTCACCTCCTCTCAGGGATGGAGAAGACATCTGCCTCCACTCTCAGGGCATATCACCCTGCAGTGGCTCTCTTGGTAGCTTGCCTCAGGGCTCCCCTGGCCTAGGCACCCCAGAGAAAGAAGGGGCTTTGACCTCTACAGGATGTCCCAACTCCACTACCAATCATTCAGTCCTTCAGCTATTTCCTCCTCCTCACAGCTGCCCCTAGGAAGGACAGGGGAGGGCCTGGGCTCTTCTTTGAGGCTTTGAGGAGGAAACTGGATGGATCCCAGCTAGGACCACATGGCAGGCTGGCAGCAAAGCTGAGGTGGTGGCCAAAGATGGCAGCCTACTTGGGAGAGAGGTGGCTGCCCCTCCCACATGCCTGCACTGAACTAGCCCACCCTCTTGAGGGGCAAAAACCTCAACACAATTCTCTGGGATGCCTGGCTAAAAATAATTTGCTGTGAGTGGGCAAAAACTAAGGCAATGGGAATGGTAAGGTGGTGCTAAGGATACATCACCCCTGTCTGTACCCCCAAATACCTGTACACAATCTTCTCAGATTCTGCTACTGAACTCTGCTCAGCCAGGGTTCTGGCCTAGAGCCCCCAAATTCCTGGAGGAGACCTAGGAGAGCTGCCAACTGAGAACCAGCTGATACAGGCTGGTAGCACCCAGAAGACTAAGTGGGCATTTGGCCAGGACTGTAGAATACTTCAAGGACACCCTGACCCAGGACCTGGCAGTTGCTGCCCGGTTGTCAGCTGAAGAGGTCATTATGAATGGACCAAAAAGAGGGGTTTAGGAACACAGGGAGAGAACTTTCCAGCATCCCTCTGCCCACAAGGGTCTTTTAGACATGTGTGATCACTACTGGACCTCAGAGTCTCAGGGCTCCTCCTCCTCACCAGTCTTACCCAGGGATATAGGTTGGCATATGTATCTTAGGGGTACTGGTACTATGGCATCACTTGAGTACGAATTATAGGCCTTCTTGAACACTGGGGGGGTGCTTCTCAGAGCCAGACTGTCTGGTTCCACCACTGCCTGCTTCTCCCTATGGGCCCAACACCTGCGGACCCCTCTGCCACCCAGCCAGTAGTGGGGCAGAGGCTGGCGGTGAGCTTGACTTCCAGTGGGCTGCCTGAGCTCCGGGCCTAGCACTATCACTAGTTTGGGCCAGAGGCCCGGTCCTCTGTGGCCCAGATCACATCCCAGGCCTCTACCCTCTTTCCACAGTCCATTGTGACGCTCGATGGAGGCAAACTTGTTCACGTGCAGAAATGGGATGGGCAAGAAACAACACTTGTACGGGAACTCGTTGATGGAAAACTCATCCTGGTAAGACAGATAACTTTTGAGCCTTGCCCCATTGGTTACTACTGCTGCCTTTCTGTCAAGCCTGTTGTAAAAAGCCAGACTTGCGCTGGAAGCTGGGATAATAAAGAGTGGAGAACAAGTTGGGGTGGTGTTAGGTGGGAATTTTACGTGTAGTGCTTTGAACTCACATCTCAAGCCTAGGTTCAAATCTCAGCTTACATGCTGTGGGACTTTGGACAAGTCACCCTCAACTCTTAACTGCAGAAACAGGTACTAGTAACACTAACTCTGTGGGGCTGCTGTGAATGACAGTGGATGCAGAGCACAAAGCATCAAGGACATGGGAGGAAGACAGCAGGTGCTCCACAGCCTTAGTTTTCGCCTGTTGCTGCATTGCTTCACCCCAGAGAGGAAAAAAATAGGGCCAGATCTGATCCCAAGTCTCTAAAAAAGGTTCCCCCTTTCCTCCTCCTTAGGACTGTACCACCACATGTAAAATCTTTAGGCAGTGACAGGTTGGGACACTGAAAGCACAGTCCTTCCTTCTGAATTCTAGCCCTAGCTGTTCTCAGTGCTTTCCACACCTGGCCTACTGCAAATACCTGAATAGAGCCTGGGTAGAAAGTAACAACCAAACCAGCAGATCTGTCTGGGGACAAACCTGGACTTCACTCAGAGAATGTAGGCTTGGCTGAACATACCTGACCGAGGGATAGAGAGAGCAGCCACCCACGGTCTATCTCCTAATTCCAAAGGGCCTCAGATTTTCACGTCAGCATCTTTACCGCAGACCTTCTTGGGTCAGTGTAACCTGCTGACTGCATTCTTGCACTCACACAGAGCAGGGGTCTCTGCAGAGTTAAGAATAAGGTGCCTACCTTTGGTAGAAATGTGATAGGGCCTAATACTGGGCAATCAGCTATGGAGAGACCATGGGCCTGGCTCTATGATGCCAGGCTGAATGGTAGCCGCTCAAGGCTCTGGCCCTGGGCTTACCCCAAGTGAGAGAAGGAGAGTTGGTGGCCTAGCACAGTTCCTTCCTTAGGAATCTCTGGATATTTGTATTCACCTATTTGTCTACTACATGCTAGGCACCATCTCAAGCATTAAGGATAAAGGGAGAAGAATGGTACAAGGGAAAGAGAAACACTCCAGGATCTTGACCAACTTCCTCTCTCAAGACTCATTTTCCTAAATCTCTTAAGAGGGATCACATGCATAACCGAAACACCTGGTATTAGGATAAACAATATATGTGAAGTGCTTGGCACATAGCAGGTAACCAATAAATGAAGATTATTAGGATGAAGGCAGAGGACTCTCCCCATCAGGATGGAGAGTATTCCCATGTTGGTGCCCTCACCCCTGCCCTAATCTGCCTCTCTTTCCTTCCAGACACTCACCCATGGCAATGCAGTTAGTACTCGCACTTACGAGAAAGAAGCGTGACCTGCTCACTCCTTCACTGACTGCTCTTCTGCCAACTGGTTACCCCTGGACTCAGCACCAGATTGCCTCCTTTTTCCCTCTGGCATTTTGTATAAATTCACCCTGGTTGGGGAAATTCTTCTGGGGTCAGGTACACCATCCTGGATTCAGTTCCAGTACCCATTGTGTCTGTTTTTTAAACTGTATCCAAAGAGTGCTCTGAGGTCAATAAAGCAGAGCCAAGACCACCCAGTTGCCTTTTTGCCTTTGGTAACATGACTCCAGGATTCTCAGTTTCCTGTGTCAGAAAGTGGGCAGAAACACCCACCTGAAGGTCACTCAGAAGGAAGCACTGGATGAGACTGAAACGGCCAGTCTCAGGGACAGTGGTAGCTGACCAGCTTACATGTACAGCTACACCTACACCTTCCCTTTACTTCCTCTCCATGGTCAAATGATCTAGTCCAACCTTGAACGATCAGAATCAGTGGCAGGGCTTCCCCAGGCACGGCTACCACCACAGGCCCGTCTGTATTGAACGCCTTGGGTCTGTACAGTTGCTCTTCTCTGTGCGATGCTACGGTCTCCCTTTCCAGACTGCAGGTGCAGGACAAAAGATTGAGGCTTGTGCTGTGGTGGTGGGAGAAAATACCCCCTGGCTAAGGTTGACTGTTGAGCTCCCACCTATGCCCCTGGACGTTACTCACAGTTATAAATTAGCACTGGTTCTCTAGTCAGCTCTGGTGGAAGAGTCATCTGAGCATTACAGAAGGGGGGTGCTTATAAGTGATCTCAGCCCTGGGGGAAGAGGTCATCTGAGCATTACAGAAGGGAGGTGCTTATAAGCCAATGCTAGTACATTGGCTATGTAGCTCAGCTAGGCCTCTTCAGTCTACGGTAACATTAAATGTTTCCCTGTCAAGTCATGTTGACTTAATCCTTTCAAGTCTGTAAGTTTCCTGGGAAGAGGTATTAATAGCAATAAGAACTTTCAGTAAGCTTAAAACCAAACACATTTCCATTTAGTGCCAGGAATTTAAACAGAAACCTGAAGTGGAACCAACGGACTCATACAGTACTAAACACAAAGTAAAGCAATGATCTTGGCTTGAGCTGTCTGGGTCGGTGGTTTGGCAGAATGTCACACCTCAGCTCAGTCACTGTGAACAATGGTTTTCTGGCTGCGACCACACCACTGGCTGTCGTTTCTAGCATAGTAAATCATGTTAGGGGAAATGAAAAAAGCGAGCACCACTTCTTAACCTTGTTCTCTCAGACTGCCAATCTCCTGCCATCTGTCCCTGTGTTGGGTACAGCAGAGATCACCCACCGATCAGTTCAGGGCGAACCAATGGGAAGGAGCCAATCACTATTCTCCAACTACAGCCAGACTCACCTCCACAGCAGTAGCTGTGGCTCTAACCTGGACTCCTTAGGGGAATCAGGCTCTGGCAGTGGCAGCTGGAGAGGGTAATAGGACCTCCTGCTGAATAAAGGAAGTTGGATGAATGGATGGGTGAGCTGCAGGGGTCACTTGCAAATGGACCAGGAGTGAAAAGGAAACAACTCATTCAGGCAGATGCTTCTAACATGTAACTCCCAAGCCTGCCTGCTGCTTGAGGGGAAACTCTCCCATGGGAGAGAAGTAACGGGGTGGGAGGCCATATTCTCACTATTGGGTCTTTTAGGAGCCAGGGCTACAAGGCACAAGGCTCCTGGTTCCTCCTTCTCTCAACCACCCCCTCTACTCTGCACTCTCACTCCTTGTGCTTCTTCTTGTGTTTCTTCTTCTTTTTCTTCTTCTTTGCTGCCTTGCTGTCTTTTGCTGTGTGCCTTGCCCTCTTGCCTGCATCACTCTCAGAGTCTGAGCTGTCAGAGTCAGATGACTTCCTGTCTCTATGTTTCTTTTTCTTTTTTTCCTGAAAAAAAAAAAAAAATTTTAAACTCAATATTGTATGTGTATATTTGCTTTTAAAAAAAGATATGTAATCAATAGGGGACCACTTAATAAATTATAAAACATTAATGAAAAAGAATAAATTAATCTTCAATTATTAACAAAGAAAAATGCCCAAAGCAAGTAAAGTCATAATACAGTATGCATTCTAGATTCTAGTGTATTTAACGTGTGTGTGTGAGTGTGTGTGTACACACATTGACATGTACCTGTATGTATTTAAAATACACAGAAAACAACACACAGCACACAAATATTATTTCAGGAGTGTACTGAATAGGGAAAGATATGAGTCTTCCACTTTTTACTTCATATAATTATGTCTAGTTCGATTATTTTAATTAATTAATTAATTAAAATATTTTATGTATTATCTCCAGAGAGAGAGGGAGGGAGAGAGGCAGAGAGGGAGTGAAACATCAATGTATGGTTGCATTTTACCTGCCTCCAGCCACAAACCTGGCTGGAAACCTGGCTTGCAACCTGGTTATGTGCCCTGGCTGGAATCGAACCACCGACCTTTGGGTTCGCAGGCCAGTGCCTTAATCACTTTGCTACCAGCCAGGGCTAGTTCGATTATTTTAAATAAACATTTATTCCTTTCATTTTTTTTATTGTTTTACTTTATTTTTAAATTGTATTTATTATTTCTAGAGAGAGAAGAAGAGAGAGAGGCAGAGAGGGAGAGAAACATCAATGTATGGTTGCCTTTCACCAGCCTCCAGCTATGGACCTGGCTGGAGACCTGGCTTGCAACCTGGTTATGTGCCCTGGCTGGAAATCAAACCAGCGACCTTAGAGTTTGCAGGCCAGCACCTTATCTACTGTGCCACCAGCCAAGGCCTTACCCCTTTCATTTTTAAAAGCACAGATACTAAAGCTGAAAGGAGAGAGAAGATGGCGACAGAGTAGAGAGCAGTGCTAATGGTATTCTCGAGTACCAAAGCAGCTAGAGGACAAGACAGGGAGCGTGAGACGTCTTCAGGACCCTAGGAATTGGAGCGGGCAGCATCTGGACACAGGGGAGCAGAGCCTAGAGGCAGAGGAGGCCAGCAGGACAGTAGGTGAGGCGTTCCCAACCGACCGGCCGGAGGGCCGAGGTCGGCTCTGGGCAGGGGTGGCTCTGCCCACAGGGGCGCGTTTAACTGAAGCAGCTCCAGGCTCCCTGGCAACTGGAAGTCTCAACAGTGAAGTGCGGGCGGCGAGGGCAAACACCATAGGGAACGTAGGGAACGTAGGGAATGCGGAATTGAACTCTTGCAGGGGAGGGACTGTGTGAGAGACTCACTCCCGCAACAGGGAGAGGAGGCTCCGCGCAGGGCTAGAGGCGGAGGAGAAGAGTCTTGCAGGAAGCTGGAGCGGGGGAGCGGGGAAAGTGCACCGGCTGGGGCGGCGAGAGGGCTGAAAACGGTGCTGCTGGGCCACCGGGGAAACAGCAGCTAGAAGCCCCTACAAGGGGGGAGGCCCAGCCCTGTGTAACCACACAGTCCCCCAGGCTCCGCGGAAACTCCAAATGGTGAGCCAGCCAGCCGGAAACTAGGAGCAGAGGCAACTGACCCGCCATTGCTGGACACAAAGGCAGCACCGCCCACGCCTGGGAGGGGGTCATCACAGAGGCCACGTAAAGGACTTTATGGAGAGCCGGTTGGCTTGGAGGAGTGGTGCCCGCCCTGGAAGGGTGGGACAGTGTAGGTGGACCCCGGACAGTGTTGACGGACAGGGGCGGCATCCTCCCAGAACTGCGGGGGCGGGGCCAGTCATCACAGGGACCAGCAAAGTTGTGGATGCCCTGCAGGGGTGCTGGGTGCTCATCCTGGGCAGAAACCTCCGCCAGGAGTGGGAGGGAGCTCCCTGCGGGCTCCAGAATACCGGCAGCCCTAACACCCAGCCAGGCTGCTGAAGGCCCAGCCTACCTGGGGGCGGGCACTCAGAATCAGCCCTGAATGTGACAATCAGAGGCCCTGCCACATGCCAAGACCGGCTAGAATATAGACTATAGACTGTAAAGTCCTGACCAAGAAAAAGAGGCAGCCTCAGGAAAGGGATTGCTGCTAATCTCAGGCACCTGAGTTATACCGAGAGCAATATGAACTATTAAGCCCCAACATATCCTTTGGAAAAGTTACTTCTCACATATTCTTAATCCCCCCCATATCTAAATCCACCTAAGTACCCAAGACTCTCCCCCTACTCTCGAATTAAAGTCTACTCACTCTGTGGCTATAACACATTCCCAGTCCTCAATCTAAGTATTCCTCCCTTCCCCAACCACCTAAACCCTTTATTCTTTTCTTCCTTCCTCTTTTTTTTTTTTTAATTTTTTCTTTTCCTTTTCTTCCTGGTAAAGCCCACAGGCTCTGGCTCCACCTGGACCAACCAGAAATCATAAAGGGTGAACAGACACCTAAAATCTTTCTTTATTAATATCGATTTCTCTTTGTCTTGTGACTTTCTCCCACTTTTTTTTTTCTTTCTTTCTCATTTTCTTTCTTTCCTTTCTTTCCTTCCTTCCTTCTTTCTTTCTTCCTCCTTTCTTTTCTCCCTGATAAAACCCACTGGTCCTGGCTCCACCTGGATCAAACAGAGACCATAAAGGGTGAACAGACGCCTAAACCTTTTCTTTATTAATATTGATTTCTCTTTCTCTTGTGACTTTCTCCCTTTATTTCTTTCCTTTTTTTCCCTCTGCTAAAAGCCCTCAGGTCCAGGCTCCATCTGGACCAGTAAGGGATTAGTAAGGGTGAACAGCCAACTAAACCCTTTCTTCTTATTAATATTATCATTTTTATTTATTTTTCCTTTTGCATTTTTGTTTGTTTGTTTGGTTTGGTTTTTTGTTTTTGGGGGGTTTTGTTTGTTTGTTTGTTTGTTTTTGTTTCTGCTAAAAGCCCACAGGCCCAGAATACAACCAGACAGCCCAAATAAAGGACACACCAAGAACAGCAAGTGGAGAAAATCTGGGAGACGGCAACATTGAACTCCACAAATCTCCTATCACAGAAGGGTGCTCAGCTAAGGCAAGGAAGCAAAACAGGTTAATCCAAGGAAAGAACAAAAATAAATAAATAAATAAATAAATAAAAGCAAGAACAGACACCCAAAATGGGGAAAAAAAGAATCAGTCCATCACCAACAGGAAAGGAAGAATCCCCAGAAAGAACACAAAATGAAACAGAGGCACCTGGAATATCAGATAAGGAATTCAAAAGAATGATGATAGAGAAGCTCAGTGAGCTCAGCCACATCAAAGAAAACTGTAAACAACTCCAGGAGAACTACAAAGAACTCCAGGGAAATTACAAAGAACTCCAGGGAAGTTACAAGGAACTTACT
>PVIW01008087.1:53496-64899 GCA_004026585.1 Noctilio leporinus | reverse complement strand
TGGGGGGAATGGGTGGGTGGGGAGGGGGACAGAGGGGAGCAAAAAGGGGATGGATGTAATACAACAACAATAAAATTTAAAAAAAAAAGAATAAAAAAAAAATAATAACCTGATGTCTTCTATATGTGCCCTGAAGGAGTCTTACCTTTTGTAGTCATAGGACTGAGATTCCTAAAAATCAGACCCAGATCTTATGCTGTGATTGGCTGAATAACAGTGGAGGTTGAACTCTAGCCACATGGTAGTGACTCTGTTATTAAAGTGAGAACATTGATTAGGAAGAAATGGGATCCTGAAAGTTGGAATGGGGTTGGGAGGGAAGACCCTGATGAAGCTGGGAACACTGAGATCTAGTTTGCGGGGGAAGAGGCCTAAAGCAACTAATGGCCTCCCTTTAGGCAATTGCCATCTAAGACAATACAGATTTTTCCTTAGGATCCATCCTTAGCAACCTTCTTTGTTTCTAGACCTTAACTAGATGCAGGTACTAGAAGGTGCATAAGGGTGAGGTATAAAGTATGGCCCATAGATGGTACACTATACTTCAAAAGAACCATCTGTATCTGATTTATACAAATAGAAATTTGGGGAACATGTTGGAACTGGATATTAAGGAACTGGATATGGATATAATTATCCCATATATCAGGAACATAAAGTTGGATTGGACTGAATTTATTAATATTGGCTTACTAAGAAGAGATTTTGCATTTAATGTTGCAGGTTGGAATGTTGGTTTGTTGGCTGAAACATGAGTGAGTTGGAAGTGCTGGACCTGCCTTGCTTTAATTAATGTAGAGACCTCAATATAAGAAATGTCTAAATCTGGAGAGAATTTTTATTAGAGTTTATTTGAGCCAAACTGACATGTACCAGAGAGCATGATTGCAAATACTCCAGGAAATAACAGTTTTGCAGTTCCCTTTATGCATTTGAAATTAAGAGAGTAACATAAAGAAGATTACATGGGGATCTGGAAAAACAAGGTGGGAATTGGATTATAGGATAGTTAACAAAATTATATGGTTTCTTCAGGGTTAATGCTGCCTTCCAGGGTAATTATGTCTCATATGTCAAAGGTGTGTTAACCTATAAGAACACAATGGAAAGACAAATATGGTCTCATCTAATACAGGAACCTAATGAACAAAAGAAACAATGGAGCAAAATAGAACCAGAGGCATGGAAACAAGGATCAGACTGACAGTGACCAGAGGGGTGTGGGCAGGGGGAAAAAAAGGAAAAAAAGGGAAAGAAAGGGAAGGGTCTAGTCAAGGAACTAGTATAAATGACCCATGACATGGACAACAGGGTGGGGAATGAGGGTGGTGGGGCAGTTGAAAGCAATGGGAGAAAAATTGGGACAACTGTAATAGAACAAGAATAAAAATAAATTTGAAAATTTTGAAAAATAAAAGAAAAATGAACGGGGCTGACCTAAAACCTTTTACTAAAATAGTTAGAGGCCTAGGGCATTACTGTCTACTATAACATGACCAGTTAGGAATTTATGATCAGATGCCCTGTGGTCACTTTCCATAGAATCCCCTTTTTCTTCATCCACAGAGGAAAGGATTCAAAGGTTTAGGGAGATTAGAATGTTCTTTTGGATTTACCATTTAAGACCTATTCACCTACCCTGGACAGGTCCAAAAGACATACCTTTCACCATGACTGTGAGAAATAAATTTGTGAGGAGAGCCCCAACATCCTCAAAGAGCTCTATGATTGCTTCTCTGTAGGCCAGACCTTGCATTGAAAGTGCAGTCACTGAATTAGAAAAATACAGAGGCAGTCGAGCCTCAGGGCAGGCAGGGGCCTACTGGCAGCACTCAGCCAGCAAGGCAAGGCAGGGGGCAGGGTCCAAGCAGCAGTCAAAATAGCCTTGACTTGATCAGGCCTGCGGCATGGGCTAATTGAGCATGGTGTCTCTAGAAGTGAACTAGATAGGAAGCTTATTAAATGATTCCTTGATCTGTATAAGCATAAAAGTTTTAGGTCAAGATAATAAAATCTATCCTAAATCATAAAAACAGAGTCATAGCCCCTTAACCCAATTTCTAAACTTGAGCCAATTTATAGATCTGGAACCTTTTAAATGGAGGAATGCCAGGTCTCCTTGAAGAAGGACTCCGGTACGCTGCCCAAAATATATTCGTTTAATTATTCTCCCAGCCATTTCTAAAGGGACCTATCCCCTTTTACCAGGGTAACTGTGTATTGGGGTAAAGGAAATATTCACATATTCCGAGGACTACTGTACACTACCTCTAAACTGACTCTAATTTCAGAAAACCCAAAACATCACTGGGGTCTACCAGTCAGAATAGGGGCTTATGGAATCGGATGATAAAGGGAGTTTTAGCTCAGGTCCAACGGTGTGCCCAGTGGGTTCCTAGCTCATCTCATGCTTGTTTCCTCAGTTCCAGAATACTGAATTGGGATATATGAACTCGGTAGCTGGTAGAATTCCCACACTGGTTCCCTGATTTGTGTAGTGGTGACTATTATGACAGGAAAGACCAAATGAAAGCTACTAGAACTGCTTCTACCCAGGAAGATAATAAACCATAAGCAATACTGTCTTCCTGGAGGGTTTGCAGAGATTAGTGCCATATCACGGACTTGAACAATGCAGAGGTGGTTATTCCCACTGCATCTCCTTTCCACTCACATATTTGGTTTGTGCGGAAGACAGATGGATCTTAGAGAATGACAGTGGATTATCGAAACCTTAATCAGGTGGTGACCATAATTGCAGCCTCTGTATCAGCTGAAGTTTCATTGCTTGAGCAAATTAACACAACCCCCTGGTACCTGGTATGCAGCCAATTGATCTAGCCAATGCTTTTTTCTCTCTCCCTGTGAATCAAGACCGCCAGAAGCAGTTTGCTTTCAGCTGGCAATGTCAGCAATCTGTCTGCAACTTCAGGGGTTTATCAGCTCTCTAACTATAAGTTATAATTTCAGGGAGGGGCCTTCTACCTCTGTGAAATTTCTCTGGGGTCCATTGATGTAGGGCAAGTTGTTACATTTAGCCTCTCCTACTGAGAAAGACGCAAAATACAGAGTTGGCATCCATATGTTAGAGGCAAAGTGGTCCCCATTTGGATGTGTTACTTTGGCCCATTCACCAAGTGACCTGAACACTGTTAGTTTTGAGTGAGGCCCAGAACAAGAGAAGTCTCTGCAACATGTTCAGCCATGCAAACTGTTCTGCTACTTAGGCTACATTATCAAGCAGAAGCAGTAGTTCTTGAAGTGTCAGTGGCAGATAGAGATGCTGTTTGGCAGGGCCTTGTAGGTGAATTATAAGGCATTCAGGGCATTAGGATTCGGGAGCAAGCCCTATTATCCTTTGCTGGTAACTACTCTTCTTTTGAAAAATAACACTTGGCCTGCTACTGTGCCTTAGAGACTGAATGATTAGCCATGGCTGCCAAGTTATGCAATCTGAGCTGCCCATCATGAACTGGGTGTTATCTGACCCACCAGCCATAAAGTTGGGTGTACCCAGCAGCACTCCATTGTCAAATGGGAGTGGTGGTCAAGCCCGAGCAGGTGATGAAGGTATGAGTAGGTTACATGAAGAAATGGCCTAAATGCTCATGGCCTCAGGCCTGCCACACAGCTCCCTTTGTCAGCGCATTGTAACTCCATGGAGAATCCCCTATGGTCTATTGACAGAGGAAAAGAAGAAAGACTTTCCTGCTTTACAGGCAGCAACACCACCTGTAAACCATTAATATACAGGTACCACCGGAAAGGGTACAGCAGCAGAAGTACATCCCCTTTCTGGGACATCCCTGAAGGACAGTAGTGAAGAAAAATTGTATGAGGGGGCAGAACTTCAAGCAGAGTACCTAAGTTGTTCATTTTGCTTAGAATATGAAATGACCAGACATGTGATATTATACACACACACACACACACACACACACACACGCTACTTCATGCACTATGGCTGGACTTGGAAAAAATATGCTGAGAAAATTGATGTCAAGTAATTTTGGGGAAGAGATATGTGTATAAATTTGTCTTAATGGGAAAAAAATGTGAAGATATTTGCAGTCCATGAGAATACTAAACCAAAGTGTGGTTCAGCAAAGGAGAGTTTTAATCTAGTGTATAGGATGATATGTTCTGTGGATACCAGTTAGCTTCCCTCCCCAGCCACTCCTTCCATCACCCAGTAGGGCCATGATGGCATGATAGAGGTTAGACATGGACTCAACAATGTAAGAGTTCTACTCACCGTGGCCATTGTGTCTACAGCCACTACTGAGTGCCCAGTCTGCCAGCAGCAGAGGCCAACACTGAACCTTTGATATGGCACCATTCCCCAAGGTGATCAGCCAGCTGCCGGGTGGCAGATTGATGTGTTGGACCACTTCCATCAAGAAAGGGGCAACAATTTGTTCTTGTTAGGCTAAGGACTTACTCTGGATACAGACTTGCCTTCTTTGCATTTATTGCTTCTGTCAAAACTCCCACTCCTGAACTTAATGGGTTGCTTTATCCTCTTGTCATATTCCACACAGAATTGCTTTTGATCAAGAACTCAGTTTCTAGCAAGTGAAGTGCAGCTGGCCTGTGTTCATGGAATTCACTGGTCTTATCATGTTCCCCAACAGCTGCTTTCGTTGAACAGTGAAATGGCCTTTTGAAGACTCAGTTACGGTGCCAGCTAGGTGGCAGTATCTTGCAGGGCTGCAGCAAGGTTCCCCAGAAACCCATTTATGCGCTGTCCTTTACTGAATGTGAATTTTCAAACCATTCTAAAATGAATCTACCATGCTAGCCTTAAAGTTATTAGTTCCAGTCCTACATTTCTGCTAAGCTACTTGGAAAACTGAACTAAATTTTATGTTTAAGTAATTAGTGTAGAGTTTTCTCATTTATTTAAAAAGTATTGATATTTATTATTTTACATTTTAGGCATTTACACTGTTTGCTACGCATTTCTTGGAGCTGTGCCATCTAGATGTCCTGTATCCTAATGTAGAAAACATGCATTTTGAAGTTCAACATGTAAAAAACACCTCAAGAAATAAAGAAGCAATCCTGTATACCTACAAACTTTCTAAGGGATTCACAGAAGAAAAAAATTATGGTATTACATGTAGAAATTACATCTGTACACTGAAAGCCTACATATTCTCATAAGAGAAAACTTTCTCCTCTTTGCTTGACTGTCAGTCTAAGTACTTTCTCACTCTTTCGAGTGCTTAAATGCTCTAAGACTGTTTTCTTATATCTCAGAGGTATCTTGAGAGGTAACTGATCTAATTTGCCTAATATGTCTTGGACATGTAATTAAATCTAATAATTGGTAAGTTAAATTTTGGAAAATTTGATTTTGAGAATTGTGAAGTAGTTTAGAAATGTCTGAGAAAGAAAGTTTATATCTGGAAAGAAAAGATTAATAGTGGCTAAAAGAAGCAATAAAACCAGCAATAATACTATTGTTTATAATTTTAGGATTAAAAGCAGCAGAGGTATCATCACTCCCACCATCAATTGTCTTGGATGCCAAAGAAATCACAACTCAAATTACCAGACAAATTTTGGTAAGAAAGTTTTTAGCAATAAAAATTGTTTTCAAATTTAAAAAAATACTTTTAGTGTACATTTATAATGGCCTTATGTTTAAGTAGGTAATAATTCATATTAATAGTTAAAATACTTAAAATAAAAAAACCTAATTCCTAAGGAAAGAAAACACTCTTGGTAAAACTTTTTGGTTTAGTTCATTATAACATTTTCCTGTAAATCAACTAATATAATAGGAAACAAAAGTTAAACAGTTTAGTTCCTATAGTACTTATTGCTATGCTAACATTCTGATGAGAAAATAAATTTATATAAAGTAAGCATTAAAAGTAAAAATTCCTATGCACATTTTAAAATCTTTTTTATAGTTTTCAAAGCTCTTCTATCTATTATCATATATAAACCATAACTCTTCATGAAGCAGTTAGATCTGTCTAATAAAAGATGAAAAATAAAGGTATTAGTTTTACCCACATTTTTACAGCCGTAGTTCATAGAGGTTAAGGGATCTGCTAGGAAGCTGTAGCTCCAACACTGTTGGCTCAACATTTCAAAATATTTTTTGTGTGTATCAGGTTGTTTTATATTATTTTAAGAATCTAGTATTCAATAAACTGAGCAAGGTACAGTATGTTCTTCAGTAGTGATAATTTCCTATGTCTTTCATACTTTGTTAACCTGCCTTCGAGTTTTAATGCATTCCTTTAGTCTTTTGAGCTCCTAGGCTACCTTATTTTTTAAAGATTTTATTCATTATTTTCAGAGAGATGGGCAGGGAGGGAGGAAGAAAGGGAGTGAAGCATCAATATAGTATGTTTGCCAGCATGGTTGCCTTTCCTCTGCCTCCAGGGGAAGACCTGGCTTGCAACCTGCCATGTGCCCTGGCTGGGAATCGAATCAACGACCTTTGGGCTTGAAGGCTAGCACCAATCCACTGAGCCACAACAGCCAGGGCTAGACTGCCTTTTTGAGTTTACTTTTTCAATTAACTGCATTTGAATCCCTTCATAATTTTGGCAATGCTCTCTTCCTGAAAACCTCTCCAATTATGTGCAGCTTCTTCAGTAGTCTTGCAGGCTTTAGCTTTTCCAGTGATGTTCCAAATATACTCAACACAGGCTAATTTTAATTGATAAAACTATATTCTAAAACAGACAATTTAACCTTTAGGATTATAATGAATCTTATTATTAAATATGCATATTTAATGTGGTGGTATTTTTGCTTTCCTCAGGAAAACTGTTATGTTGGAATCACACAAATAAGATATACATAATTGAAAATAATGTTGTACCCAAAGTTGTTGAATGTGAAAAGAAATACTGTTCTCCATAAAAGCTATTTTTTTACTACAAATTCACATATTTTAACTTTAGTTTAATATTTTACTAGATAGTTTTTTCTGCCGTTTTGTTGATCAGTATTGTTTCTTTACAGTAACTTTTTCAAAATATTTTTATCGTTTCTACTCTATGACCTCATTCTCTACAGAGAATTCACCTCATATATTTTGAAGGACTTGAAGTCATTTTGATGAATTCTTAGATCTTTTTCCCCTTCAAAATTCAATTTTGGAATTTTCTTTTTTCACCTATTTTTCTTCCCTCTTATCTCAGAAGAAGATATTATCTTTCAACCTATTGAACTGTTCTACCTTCTTTCCAACTCCATTAAGATGTTACTTCATCAGTTTCCTTTCTTCTCCTTGGATCCTTTAGACTGACTTTTCTTTTTCTGTAACTATGCTTAGGTTTTTTTCTAAGAAGTTCTTTATTTTCACCTTCTTAAACTATATTTCTTTTAATTTTACTGCCAACTTCTCAAGAGTAGTTTCCTACATTTGACACTTGTAGACTGGATCTTCTTGTCATCACTCTACTAAAAGTTTCCTATTAAATGCAATGTAATAATAAAGTCTTATGGGTGCTTTTTCCCCACTTCTCTTTCCTGATCTTCATTGCATTTGACACTGCTATTCTTCCCTTTTCATAATCCCTTTCTATTTTGGCTGCTGTGGAATTGTTTTCCTTTGGATGTTTTCATTCTCCTACATTTCTGATTAGTTCTTTCCTTAATCATTGCTTTTTATCATCCCACTTATTAAATAAAAGTATTTCTAAGATTTTCCCCTGTTTATTTAATTAATTTTTTAAAATATTTTATTTATTATTTTTAGAGAAAGGGGAAGGGAGAGAAGCAGAGAGGGAGAGAGACATCAATGTATGGTTGCCTTTCACCTGCCTCCAGCTACGGATCTGGCTGGAGACCCGGCTTGCAATCTGGTTATGTTGCCTTGGCTGGGAATCGAACCAGTGACCTTCAGGTTCACAGGCTAGCACCTTATCCACTGTTCCACCAGCGAGGTCCTGTTCATTTAAAATTCTGTATTTTTTGGGATCTCATCTTCTCCTCAGCTTCCATTTTTATTTTTTTGACTCTGAATTTATATAATGGTGGGGAAAAAGTATGTTTACTGTGCCATTATGACATAACCTTGAGTTGATAAAGCTATTTATAGTAATCAACTTGCTTGTCTTTTCCCATACTCATAACCATATACCTACTTTTGCCCTCCCCTGTATTCTCTCCATATTTCTTGAAATCTTAATTTATGTTTATATTCTTTAATGGGCCTAAAATTATATTTACTATCTCATTTCTTCATTTTCAAATCATCCATTGATCCATCAGAATCATCTATGAGTCCTAACTCTTAATCACCTCTCATTAGGACTAGGTAGTAGGTTCTCTCTTTTCCAGCCCATTTTATATGTTCCTACCAAATTATCTCCTAATATATAGCTCTTATCATATTGTTCCTGTGTTCAGAAACTTTCAACTATTCTCAGCCTAGTGTTAAAAGTCTGCTATATGAAAGAAAGAAGGAACTTGTACCCTTTGCAACAACATGGATGGAACTGGAGAGTATTATGCTTAGTGAAATAAGCCAGTCAGTGAAGGACAAATATCATATTATCTCACTCATTATGGGACAATAATGAACAAAACTAACAACAAGCGAAACAGAACCAAGTATATGAATACAAGAAATAGGCCTTCAGTGGTCAGAGGGAACGGGGTTGGGGGGAGGGAGGAGGCAGAGGCAAAGAAGGGGAGCAGCTTAGACAAGAACCTAGTATAAAGGAACCATGGACATGGACAACAGGTGGGATTGACTTTGGGGGGAATGGGTGGGTGGGGAGGGGGACAGAGGGGAGCAAAAAAGGGATGGATGTAATACAACAACAATAAAATTAAAAAAAATAAAAAGGAACCATGGACATGGACAACAGGTGGGATTGATTTTGGGGGGAATGGGTGGGTGGGGAGGGGGACAGAGGGGAGCAAAAAGGGGATGAATGTAGTACAACAACAATAAAATTAAAAAAAAAAAAGTCTGCTATAAGATGTCAAAATATAGTTCTAGGATTACCTATGTTAAACTCACCTGGAATACTAGGTTTCATCCTAGATTTTCAGTGGTCTTTGTGGTTCAGGAATGTATATTTTTAACCAATTTTCAGATGATTATTTTTAAATTAAATGTATGGGGTGATGTTGGTTAATAATACTATATATGTTTCAAGTGTATAGTTCTATAATATATCATCTATATATTGCATTATGTATTCTCCACCCAAAGCGTAGTTGTTTCTGACCCCAACAACTGTGTGTATGTGTGTGTGTGTGGGGGGGGGGGGGGTCCTACTGTTTGCTGCCTACCAGGTAAATCTTCAAAGTTCAGTGGAAAAGAAAGGAATCTTTTATTTAACCATAATATAATTTGAAATAATAACAAATTTCTGCCTCAAATAATCGAGTAACAAAAGTAAGGGGAAAGAAAGAGTATGACATAAAAAATAGCTATTTAAATGTTTACCATTACTACTATTACATAGGTTCAAGAACTGAAAATAACACAAGAACAAAAATCTGTTTACAGTGCTGTTATCACCAAGATCTTTGAAAATAGAGGCAAGTTTCTGCCTCAAACCTGGTTTCCTCTAAGACACCAAAAGAAAAATCATCCTGTCACCCTGTGCCAGCACAGTTCAAGGTTGCACCAGGACTCTCTTCTCCCACCCAAAAGTATCATAAATGTGGGTGGTTTAGCTGGTCTCCAGTCACTGTCCAGCTTCAGTCATCTTTCAGAGTCTATGTCCCCAGGCCTCAGCTCACAGGCCCACACTGGCCACAGTTTAGGGTCCTCTGGTGGCACTTGACATGCCCCCACCCCCTGCAGGAGGAGGGGGAAAAACCAACAGACTTGTTTGTTGCTTTCCAGGCTCAGTTTCAAAAATCCTCTCCCATTCGTTAGTGCTGAAAGCCAGTGGGAGTGTCCAGCTTTCCAACGAATGAGGCCAGTGTGGGCCGTGGTTGCCTTCGCCCCTGCTCCAGCTGGCGTGGTTTTAGCAAGGGGGCAAAGGCTCCATCCAGTCTCGCAGGCTGTGCTCAAGCTCCTTTCTCTGGGGGCCCTCCCTTCAGGAAGGGCTAGCTGCCTCTAACAGTCAGTTTCGCCTTGGGGTTTTCTCCCTGCCCCCACCTTCTCTCCCCAACTTGGCCTGACCTCTCTATTACATAGTTTGTATCTGACTCTTCATCCTCATCCCCACCCTTCCCCTCTGATAACTACCTTCCATTGTTCGTGTCCATGAATTTTTATTTTTTTCTTTCAGATGATTCTTAAACACACTAAAGTTTGTTAACTACTGTTTTATAATTCTCTTATGCTTACTACCCTAACCTTGCACAACACTACTTGTTGATTATACATTATAAAATCTACATTTCTGGTACTCTGAATTACTTGTCACTTCATCGTTTTAACATGATTACTTGCACTTTTTATTTTTAGATGTTTTAAAATTAAATCTATTGGGGTGACATTGGCTAGTAAGATTATATAAGTGTACCATGGTTTTTAATGGATCTGCTCTAGCTGTTTCCTTTGTCCAGAATGCTCCACCTTCCAGGCTGTTCTGTCAAGATTCATTCCAGATACTCCTTCATGTTTAAGATTTTCTTGACCATAGCTGAAGTGAGCTCTTCTTCCTTTGAGCACTTTATATTCTCATATGGCACTTATCATAATTACATTAATCAGTTGCTTATAAACGTGTGTTTATATTGTAAGACTGACCTTTAGTTCCATTATCATTTCAGGTAGGCATTTTTTATCTTCTATAGATATAAACATATATATGGTACCCAGAATATAGATAATAGATATTCAATAAATATTTATTATTTAAATAATAAGCTGATAGTTGATCAATATATTAAGTAGATATGTATATATATAATAATTTTATTCTCATAAAATCATATTTATTTTTCCTATAGTGGAAATAGAAAAATATCTGAAATTGCTTGCTATTGAGAAAGGGTTGAGGGATTTTATTTCCCTTAGTAAAGGGAAGCTAACTGAGTCTTTACATAAACAGTTAACGTTGAAAATGCTGATTCCCCTATCTAGCCCAGGCAGAGAAGTGAATAAAGAATTTTCCAGCTGTACTTCCAACCCTGAAATACTATCTGAAGCTGTTCCAGAGTATTAGAAAATTCCCATTTTAAACGTTATTTCTTGGGTATCCTTAAGTAGTTTGTTAAGAATCAGGCATAATTTTAAGTAGCTAATTATGATGCATATTTTTACATTGTAATTTACCTCTCTAAGCAGTATTTTCACTTAGGGTCTAGTATTTTCTATGTAAGAATTTTTTCTTTCTCTTTTAATTGAATTTTGTTGTATTACATTCACCCCATTTCCCCCTACTGCTCTCCCCTTCCCCACCCTCCCATTCCCCCCCACCCCCCCACCCCTGGCCAAAGTCAGTCCCACTTGTTGTT
>PVIW01008087.1:0-53396 GCA_004026585.1 Noctilio leporinus | reverse complement strand
GGTCTATAGCTGGAGGCAGGTGAAAAGCAACCATACATTGATGTCTCTCTCCCTCTCTGCCTCTCTTCCTTTCCCCTCTTTCTAAAAATAATAAATAAAAATATTTTAAAAATAATAAATATATATAAATAAATAAATCCTCTTGAAGGATAGGCAGTTTATTGATGACCTGCTCTTTCCGCCAGTTTGTGTGTTGGGGAATTAAAATAGGAGATTGCAGAATGATACTCTTCGGTGATAATGAAAATTTTGAATACTGCATAGCAATGAGCAGTACTATTTTACCACACCTTTTTAATGAGAAAGTGTTTGTAGATCATAACTCTGGTGGATTTTCTATTACTTTTTGGTTTTGTGTTGAGATATTTGATATATTTACCTGATTTTTTTTATTGAAAGGTGATTTTCAAGGACATAAATACCTCTTATAAAGTTGTAAATACTCATGAGAACTTTTATTCTCCAAAATAATATTTATTTCTTCTGATATATTCCTTGCTAATTGGATAGAATTGACTTATCTGAAGGGATTAGTTAACCTTTGAATTCTATATTTCTATTAAAAGATACATAAAATTACTAATTTTAATATAAGAATCATAGTAGTCAAATTTTAATTTTTATCTATATTTTTTCAATAACAGCAAAACCAGCGGAGTACCCCTGAGATGGAAAGACAGAGAGCTGTGTACCATCTAGCTACTAGGCTAGTTCAAACTGCTCGAAACTCTCGGTTGGATTCAGACAGTTTACGAACATATTTAAGTAACCTCAAAAAGAAGTATGAAGCAGATTTTCCCAAGGCTGAGCAAGTTTCAGGACATACTGAAGAATAATAAGTCACATATTCTACAAATGAAATAATATATCTTAATATGAGAAACCTTGAATTCATTTTTCCCAAAAGCAAAACAAAATTTGCTAAATTTTATATTTTAGTTAGCAATTACTTTATATTAATCTCAGAGTTATCATTCCCTATGTATTCTGTATAAGAAAATGTTATTATTATGTAACAATGAGAACTCTTAAGGTCTGATTTTTAGGAAAAAGTGTGATGTGATACTTTATGAAAATTTTTGTTACTGTTTTAAGTTTATAGTTACAAAGCTAGGTTTAAAATGTTACAGTAAATACCTTAGTTAAAGAAAACACAACCTTTCTTTTTTTGTATCTGGAAACGTCTATGAGTTTTTTACCCTGTATTCTGAAGCAATAATACTCTGTGTCTCAGCAATTTTCTACTTAGAATCCCAAATTGTAACACTAGATGCTTCCGAAGTTACTTAGAATAATATTGGGAATTTTAGTATCCTTTTTGACATTCAGTCTAGTCCTACAGGGCGAAAATAAACAAATAGGTCTTTGGTAATGCAGAGTGTTTCTGCAATGGGGAGTCACCACCACAGATCCTTTTAATTTTCCAAATAGCCAGGCTTGCCATTTTCTACTCCCTAGCCTCTTCTCTTTTTCAAGTTTTCATTTTTGACTATCTTTTTTAGGTGAGTTAACCATGGTGCAGAATGGTAATATTGATTTGTTTACCTCAGTTCTAGGTTGAAAGGGAATATTGTATAGGACTGTTTTTCCATCTGGCTTACATCACCATTTCAGAATCTACCCAAAGGTCACTGTGGTTTCATAAAAGGACAAAAGAAAATGGAAGACCGTTAATTCTTCAGTAACTGTAAAGAGCTGTTGTCTTCCCAAACACCTAATTTCTGCAATTTCATCCTAGTGGATAACTTATTTATGTATCTCAGTCCAGAGGCCTAAGGTAGAGAAGTTATTGTTTTTAAGTATTTTATTTATTAGTTTCAGAGAGAGGGGAAGGGAGAGAGGCAGAGAGGGAGAGAGACGTCAAAGTATGGTTGCCTTTCACCTGCCTCCAGCCACAGACCTGGCTGGAGACCTGGCTTGCAACCTGGTTATGTGCCCTGGCTGGGAATCAAACCAGTGGCCTTTGAGTTTTCAGGCCAGTGCCTTATCCACTGTGCTACCAGCCAGGGATGAGAAGTTATTCTTTCATTGGACAACAGAGTACCTGGAACTCAGGGTATACATTCAGTAGTCCTCAGAATTCTAGTAATTTAGCCAAAAAAAAAAATTATTTGCACACTGGTTATAACCCTATTTTTTGTTAAGATACACATACTTCATCTTACAAAGTATTAATATGTTTGACTTTGTTCAACTTTTTTAGCATTCTAAGTACACATTAGTAGCCAGATACCGTTGAAAGAGTTATAATTTGAATGAGATATATACTGTCAGAAGAGTAAATGTAAATTAGTAATAGCATTTATATTCAATATTTATTAAATGTCCTGTTAGACTAATATTCTCCATTGCCCCTTTTAGGAAGAGAGTACCATAGTATTTGAATTTGACCATTAGTTATATTTTAATTCACAGCCTTTGAAATGAATTATATTTTATGCAGTCATTCCTAAAAGCAGTTAGATAATTTAAGCTTGTGGCAAATTTCTAGGAGGCACTGAGCAGGAAGAGGGCATAGCAAATTGTTTGGGAGGGTAGGGAAAAAGAAGAAGCAATAAAAGGCAGAAGGGAAGCAGGCAGTGGAAGAAAAATAGGTGCAAAGTATTAAATTGAATATTATTTTCTCAATTGTATTAACTTCCTTTTAGATTTAACTCCAATATTAGATTCCACCAACTTTTAAGAAAATGTTCATCATTTAGAGCTTTTGATGCAAAAATTACAGCCAACTGCTTTATTTTAGATTTGGAACTCTGACATAAAAATAGGTTTGTATTCTCTCAAAATTAACTTACTTTTTCTTCCATCTTTTTTGGTGTAACAGAAACTTAAAAAAGCAAAGCAAACGAAGATATAATTATTATGTCACAGTACTACAGAAAGACATGCATACTAGGAAGAAATCCATTTTTAATTTTAAGATTTATTTGCTTTATTCTTTAGACCTCTTTGCCTTTGACTTTCTCTAAAATTATAGATCATATCTCACAATCCAGCCTTTTAAGATAAATGTCCACAATGTTGTACCAGACTCCTTTAATTTCCACCTCAAAGCCATTCTTTTAGTCTGTTCCACCTTTCTCCTCACATAAAGTCATCCTTTTTTAAGGCTAGGCATAAGGTATGTGGGAAGAGAGGAATAGAGCAGCTTATTATCCTCATGCATAGGAAGCAACACATTTATTTAAAAATTAACGTACACACGGTCAAATTGATTTTTTTTGGTGTACAGTTTTGGTTTAAATGGTGCACATTTACGGATTCCTGGAACCACTCCTATAATCAGGCCATAAAACAGTTCCCTCCAAATGATTCCCTTAGTACTTGTCCCCTTTATGGTCAAATCCTTCCCTAACTCTTAACTTGAATTCAGCAATCATTGGGAATGATTAAGTATTCCTTCCCTATAGTTTGTTTTTTTTTTTCTAAAATGTCCAACAAGTAGAATAATATAGCATGTAACCTTTTGAGACTGGCTTTTTAAATTCAGCATAATGCATTTTAGAATTTATCCATGCTGTTGTGACTTTTTATTGCTGACTAGTATTTCATTGTTTATATGTAGCCCGGTTTATCCATTTACTCATTGAAGGACATTTGGGTTTCCAGATTTGGTGATGATGAATAAAGCTGTTATAAACGTTCATATGCAGAATTTTGCATGGGTGTTAAGTTTTGATTTATCTAAGTTAGCTGGGAATGGAATAGCTTCATCATATCATAAGTGTATGTTTAAGTTGGTAAGACGTTGCAAAACTATTTTCCAGAATGGCTGTACTATTTTGTATTATCATCAGCCCTGTAGGAGAGTCCCAGTTGTCCCACATGTTCTCTAAAACTTGATATTGTCATTTTTTGGTTGTTTTAACTTTAGCCATTCTAATAGATGTCTACTGAATTTGTATTTAAAAAATTTTAAAGCTATTCTGATTTTCCCCCTTTTCCTAAATTATGTTTTACTTTTTTTTTTTTTTTTTTAGCTTAATCCTTCTGGTAACACAGTTTTAAATCTTTCCCTTCATGCACAAGTTTTCGAATAGGTCTTACTCTTAAAAGCTACCAAAAAAGTTAGTAATATCTACTATGGAACCAGCTACATATTACGTCCTAGGGGTGTACAAAAGATGTCTGACCTTGAGGTAGATTTTGTTGGTGTAGTAAAGAGAAAAAACAACATATATTAGAGTTGGAACACCATGTGATAAGTGTAATAGAGGAACATATTAAAAAGTGTAGTGGCACAAAAAGTGTACAGTTATTTGTAGGTGAAGGGAGTTTAAAAGATAGTAAAATATATCAGGTATTCAGGAAGAGGAGAATTTCAGACAGAAGGATCAGCATATCGTAAAAGCAAAGAGATATGAAACAGTAAGCAGTGTGGTTTAGTAGGGAGGTAGAGTGCATATGAAAAAATTTTTAAAAGATGAATCTAGGTGCTTTATGTAAATTTCTTCTGTAGACCACTGAAGAGTTTTAAGGTGTGTTTGTTTTTGGAGGATGGAAGAGAGTGATGGTAATGGTAGTAGAATAATGATTAGATTTCCATTTTAGACAGATCATCTGGGTAAAAGCATGAATAATTAGGAAAGGTTGGTTCAAGCCATAAGAAAGAAGACAAAAATGTTTAAGAGACTATTTTAGTAGTTCAGTAGAGAGTTGATGATTAAAAATTGAAGCAATGAAAGAACAGACGTGTTGGGATGAGGGGAGACAATGGAGAAAGTAGAGTAGCTGGTGGGAGAGAAAAGATACTGGTTGCGCGATGTACTAAGGAGATTTAGTGGCTGAGGAACCAGATTAGTGACTTATTCATATTTTTACTGAAGGAAAGGTCTTATGGGTTGAATTGCCCTTCCCCCACCAGAAAACAAGGTATGTAAAGTTCTAACCTCAGAATGTGACCTTATTTGAAAATAGAATAATTTCAAATGCAATTAGTTGGGATAAGGCCCTTAATCCAGTATGACTCGTGTCCTTATAAGAAGATTGCCGTATGAAGACAGAAATGGAGTGCTACTGTGTAAGCTAAGGAATGCCAAAGATGCTTAGAAAACTACCAGAAGCTAGGAAGAAGTGAGGAAGGGTTCCCCTACAGTTTCAGAGGGAGCATAGCTCTGCTGAATCCTAGCTTCCAAACTGTGAGACAAATTTCTGTTGCTTTAAGCCATCTAATTTGTGTTACTTTGTTATCGCAGATCTAGCAAACTGATAGGAAAGGAAAGAGGTAAATGTGATTATGAGTGTTGATGCAATCAACCATGTTGAAAATAGGAAGTAATAAAAATTCCTGTGAAGAAGTAGTTCTGGAAATTTAGGTATTGCTTCTTGTCCATTCTCTAGTGTAGATAGGAGCCATATTCAGTAAAAGTGATGACTAGATCAAATTTATTAAATTCTGTTAATGTTGAAGATGTCAGAAGGGAAGGATGGGGGAAAAATGGATTGAAATCAGAGAATAAATATAAAAAGATTTCGCCCTGGCTGGTGTGGCTCCATGGATTAGCACTAGCCTGTGAACCTAAAGGTCGCTGGTTCAATTTCCCAGTCAGGGCACGTAATCAGGTTGCAAGCCAGGTCCCTAGCCCCCAGATCCTTAGCTAGAGGCAGATGAAAGGCAACCAACCATACATTGATGCTTCTCTCCCTTTCTTCCTTCTTCCTTGCCCTTCTCTCTGAAAATAATGACTAAAATCTTTAAAAAGAAATTTGCTGAATTATTTTCTTAGATAAATTTCTTCATCTGAATCATCAGTGTAGTGTTTCTTTTATAAACTACTCTAAGGATATTTTTTATACTTTTTCATATTAACACATTTTAACCAAAATATTGTGTTTATACTACTGTTAAAATATATATTCAAATGTTAATATACTGTGTTGTACTATGAACTCCTTTATATTATACTTATTAGGTTAAATATGCTTCATTATAATTCAGTGTAGTTTGATTAAATATGTAAGTTCAATCCAATAATGCATTAGTACCTCACAGGAATGAAAATGGAAGGAAAGGAAAAGCAAGTAATTAGGTTATTTTGACACTTTGTTATTTTCATTCTGTTCTTTAGAAGCTTAAATCATGCAGTTTTGTTTATCTTACTGTAAGATCAGAATGAATACTCTTTTCCTATGAATTGTCAAGGTTTTGATAGTCCTCAGATTGCAAGTAGACAGTGAAAATGTCTGCTATCTAATAGAATCTACTAAAATGTATCCTAAAAAGCATAGTGCTGAGCTGGGGGAACAGATTCTCATTGTCAAGAACTGCGAAGGCATAGCTATGACAGGTGTTAACTAGACTTAATTGTGGGGATTGTTTCACAATATATGCAAATATTGAATCATTATGTTGTATACCTAAAACTAAAATACAGTAGCTCTTATCTATGGGGAGATATGTTCCAAGACCCTCAGTAATGTCTGAAATTGTAGATAGTCCCAAACCCTATAGATACTATGCTTTTTCCTATACACACATATCTTTTCACTTAAAGGAAGCACTTAACGGCCTCTCTTTGGCATATCTGAATTGCCAACATCACTACTCTTGCATTTTGGAGCCATTATTAAGATAAGGATTACTTGAACACAAACACTGTGATACCTCAATAGTTGATA
The DNA here is from genome assembly GCA_004026585.1 of Noctilio leporinus. Taxonomy (NCBI): domain Eukaryota; kingdom Metazoa; phylum Chordata; class Mammalia; order Chiroptera; family Noctilionidae; genus Noctilio; species Noctilio leporinus. The sequence goes on along the minus strand of PVIW01008087.1, from coordinate 46,778 downwards.
TGGTAAATGAAATGGCCACCATGGAGATGCTGGACAAAGGGATGAGTCACATCCCAGGTTGGTGGAGCAGAACAGCACAAACTTTCTTATGCTACTCAGAATGGCATGCAATTTCTAAGCTTATGAATTATTTATTTCTGCAATGTTCTATTTTAATCTGTTTTTAATTTGCAGTTGACTGTGGGTAACTGAAACCCTGGAAAGTGAAACTGGATGAGGGGACTACTATAATGTTGCATGTCAATTATACTTTAATTAAAAGAATTATAAAGGGTCTGAGATTTTTACCTTAGTTGCAGACCAGCAGGTTGATGTTTGCTGTTGGAAGACAAAAAGACTCCTGGGTCAAAAACAGAAGACTTGATCCTAATGGCTCAGCATGCAGCATGAGCATCATGTCCGTGTTGGTTCCACCCTCTAAGACAGCAAGTGGTGCCTGTAGAGGTGCACACCATGGATTTATGTTAAGCTGAGGGAGCCCCAAGCTTGAGAAACTCCAGTCATTTATAATGAACTTGAAGCAAACATACTTGGCCTTTTCCAAGTAGGAAGACATTACCTATATTATGCTAGTTACTGAGCAAACCTGCCTTTTGCTATCTCTCCCTGTCAATGCTGCTCCTACCCAAACATCCTTAAAAGGGTAGTCAGGGATAACGCAGCCAGTGTCTATACCCATAGGATGGCCGAAACATGAGTGAAAAATTATCTTCCATTTCTCATAATCTGTGTTGGGACAAAAAGTTTTGACAAACTTTTAAATTATTGACTTTAAATCATTACACATATTATTAAGGTTGTTTCCCATTGAATGTAAAACATCAGTTAGTGATAGCTCAAGATCAGGATAGAATGCCAATGTTAATAACTGGGTTATTAGAGGAAAAGACCTCTATTTAATATTTAGGGGTGCTAACAACACTCAAATAGCAAAGACCACTTAGAGGTTGTCAAATTTTCTTTAGAGGTCAGATATTTTATAAGATATGATGATTTTTTATTGATTTATTATAACCATATTACAATTGTGTTGTAACAGTTTGGCCACATAGTTATAAAGAGAAAAGTCCAGTACCCTTGATATTAAAAAAAGGGCTAAAAAAATGTGGCAGAAAATGTGTGAAAGTGGTTAAAAGGTACAAACTTCCAGTTATAAAGAAGTCTTGGAAATGTAATGTGTAGCATGGAGGCTGTAGTTAATAATGCTCTACTGTAAGGCCCTGGCTGGTGGCACAGTGGATAGGCACTGGCCTGCAAACCCAAAGGTCGCTGGTTTGTTTTCCAGCCAGGGCATATAACCAGGTTGCAAGCCAGGTCTCCAGCCAAGTCTGTAGCTGGAGGCAGGTGAAAGGCAACCACACATCGATGCTTCTCTCCCTCTCTGCCTCTCTCTCTTCCCCTCTCTCTAAAAAATAATAATCTTTTAAAAAATACTCTACTATATTCTTGAAAGTTGCTAAGAGAGTGGATTTAAAGGTTTCTATCACATGAAAAAAATTGCAACTATGTGTAGGGACCATTTTGTAATATATACGTATATTGAATCATTACACCTGAAACTTATGTTATTGGACAATTAAATCTAAATTTTAAAATACTACGGGGCTAGTATTTAGCTCTATCTCCAAAGCTCCGTATTGTAACTTAAGGCAAGTTATTTTTAAATATAATCCGTTTTTGTCATCCTACTCCTAATCCTTACCCTTTAGTTGACTAATTCTTCACCTTATATTATTTAAAACTATGGTTGCTACAGAATTATAAGTTTTTCTCAAGGAAACAATTACATCTTAATTTTCTTGATTATTCCCTACTACCACCTACAAGATTCTACTTGCCAAAGGACTTAGTAAATACATTTTTGCCGGCTTGTGAACACAAAGGTCGCTGGTTCGATTCCCAGCCAGGGCACATAACCAGGTTGCAAGCCAGGTCTCCAGGCAGGTCTGTAGCTGGAGGCAGGCAAAAGGCAACCATACATTGATGTCTCTCTCCCTCTCTGCCCGTCCCTTCCCCTCTCTCTAAAGATAATGAATAAAATCTTTTCAAAAAATTTTAAAATAATAAATTTTTGTTGGTATGACCGGTTGGTATGACTATAAAAATATTTATCTAGTGTATAGCACACTAATAAGACATTCATAATTCAAAGAAGTAACACGCCCAAAATTTCTACGATTGACACTAATGCTATAAGCCCCCAGTTGGGGGCTTGTGAGAGGCGACAGTTCTGCCCGCTCTTTAAAAAAATGGATTAAGAGGCTAAACGTAAAATATAAAAATAAAATGCACCTATTTCTTCCATTATATAGAAAGGTAATGGGCAAAGCCCATTTTCTAATGGATTATTTAATGCAATAAAAATTTGCATGAAGTTGGTTTATTAACTTCTAAGACATCTGATGGTGAGTCTCCTTAAAGAACTCAGGAAAGTCACAAGGCTTAACTTTCTAAATTCAGGTAGTTCTGTAGACGCACAGGAATTAGCAGTGAAAATATTCCATTTGGAAGCATGTTGTTGGTCAGTAATTGAGACCGGATGGTTATCCTGCAAAGATGTAAGAGTTCACATGGATCTCTGTATCTCGTGGAAGGAATGTAGTCCAACCAATCTGAAATAATCGGACGTCTTCCTAAACTTAACTGCGCCTAAAGAAAAGGGAAACATTTTAATTTTGTAATGTGAATCATTGCGTTAGTTTATTAACATTTTGATTTTTCATATAAATTAATAAAATATACCTTAATTTGACTCATAATATTTTTCTAAAACTTTTTCATCTGAGGCAAGTATTTTTATTCCCATTTCATTCTTACAACTATGTATAAACTTTAATATATCAAGGACACATACATTATTTCTTACAACTATGACTCTGTATATGTTTTAATTTTAGATCATACGCCTGTGTTTTATCAGCTTCTACTAGAGTAGTCTTGTCATCTTGGATATATGCTGGAATTACCTAGGGTACTTTAAAACATATCATTGCTAAGGTTCTACTTCAGAAATTCTGAATCACTTGATCTGGGTTTGGGCACAGACAACATAAATCCTAAGACTTCCCTGAATTTCATACTGCTAAGCAATGAAAAGACCTGATATGAGGCCCATTCATATGAAAAGATAATTATAAAATTTCAGGTAAGGTACCCTTTTAGAGATTTAATTCTAGAAGCCACATTTTTAGTAGGTTGATTTAGGAGTAGAAAACACTGCTGTGTTGCATAGACATTTCACCAGTAGAATCTATACAGTCTATACGACACTCGTTTAAATGCTACATAATTTTTTCATTATTTATCCAATGCTCAACTCTTTAAAAAATATATAGTATATTCTCTAACTGAGCTTGGAACTTGGGATAATTGCTCCGGTACACAAAATAGATACAGTCTGTGGCAACAGAACTGTGGTTCAGAGGTAAAGCTGTCTCAATATATATTTACAATAAAATACATGTGCTGCGGTTGAGGAAACGACTGGGAAGTTTGGAAATGCAAAGTAGGGGCATTTGAAGTGTTAAGGTGTTTTTTATGCCATCTTTTACCATCTTGCTCACTGCTACTTTAGCTTATTAAACTGCAATTGATTGGAAGCTGTAATTTTTTTTGCCCCTCAGGCTGGTGATTTTAATTAACTCACTCTTATCCTAGTAAATACTTTTCTAGCATGATTGTACCTCAGAAAAAGCCTTCATGGACTTGGTCAAGAATTGTTTTGATGTAAAATTATTACGCAGAACTAACATTAGAGAGGAACAAACAAATTACTGAAGATACATAAAATTTTAATTGTTTTTGTTTTAAAAATTAGTTGCCAAGGACCTGGCCAGGTAGCTCAGTTAGAGCATCATCTCAATGTGCTAAGGTTGTAACTTCAATCTTTGGTCAAGGCACATACAAGAATCACCCAATGAATGCATAAATCGATTATCTGTCTGGCTGGCTCTCTGTCTTTTCCCTCTGCACCCTCCCTCCTTCCTTCCCTGTCTTCCTAACGCTAAGGATACATTTTTTTTAATCGTTGCCAAAATAACTTGACCAATTTGCTCTCCTTACAGTTGTTCCATGCATGGGTAACGGTTAGGTACTACTGAGACTTAAAAAGAAAACAAAAACAAAACCACCAGTTATATTTGTAAGGAGTTTGTTTCTGAAATTATACATTTAAAGATTAGGGGAACTGGTTTAAATCTTACTGGTTTAAATTTATAGGAATAGCTTTCTTTCCCTCAAGCAGACTTACTTTTGCTATGCTAATAGACATGATATAATGATGCTGAAACTTGCAGCTTATTTTCTTAGGGTAAACATGCCCTCCATATAGTGTTTTGTTTTGTTTTTTAATCCTCACCCAAGAACATACTTAGTGATTTTAGAGAGAGGAGGAGAAGAGGGAGAGAGAGGGAGAGAAACATCAATAATGTGAGAGGGAAACATTGATCAGTTGCCTCTCCCGTGTGCCCCAACTGGACCAAACCTACAACCCAGGCATGTGCTTGTCACCTGGAATCAGGACCCTTGACACTCTTGATTTAGGGGATGGCATTTCCAACCTATGTAGTTTTGTTGTTTTTTTTTTTTATTTCCAAAAGTCTTACTAAGGAGAAGCCCTCCACATTTCTGAGGGATATTTTCCACTGAACAAATACTTTAAGCCTTTATATGTTTATGCTCAAAATTATTGAAAAGAAAGAGTTTGTGTTCTGATTATAAAAAATCTGATTGTATTTGTGGGGTGAAGTGTAACTCATTTTAAAATATTCTATTGGGGAAAAAATTGATAAAATTTTATTGTGTTTAAAATTTATATTTTATTGTCCATGCTGTTATAGTTGTCCACATTCCCTGCTGCGCCCCCCCCCCCCCCCGCAACTTCCCACCTCCATCCATCCCCTCCCCCACTCTCAGGCAGAATTCTATACCTTTGTCTGTGTCCGTGGGTCATGCATATCTGTCCTTTGGCTCACCCCTTCACCTTCTTTCAATCATCACCTCCCTCCCCACTCCTCTCCAACAGCTATTGTGTTTTTAAGAGACATAGAAATTCTAATAAACAGATTTTTGTGTTAATTAAAATATAATACTAACAAATGTACTTAATAATACCTAAAATAAATTATAAACTTTTGAAATTTTCTCATATTTAGAAAACAATTATAAAGGACTGATGCTTGAGATCATTTGAATTTTGTCTATTTTTAATGTATAAGCATATTCTCAATGATTAATTTTCAATGGATCAAAAACTAATTTCATTCTTGTCTCACAATATTAACTTATTTGCGCTTACCTCTATTTCCCTGATTGAGATGGCAGAAAGCACTCTGGAACATAGCACTAAACATGTTTTGGCATCTTCCTGGATGTCTACCAATTCATGATCAACCATTATCCTCACTCTTGAAGGGTAGAGCAGTATTGTTAACACAATGCTGATAGGGTTCTTTTCTCTTTCTAAGATTCCGTATTGCAGGAGTATTTTTAAGATATTGGACTGTCTTGTCTGAGCTACGTAAAGTAGAGGTGTGATGCCACTGAGTGGGCTTGGGCAGTACACTGGAGTGAAAGTTCTGTGAAGCAAACAGACAAAGCCTCCCTGAATACAGAATTAAGGAATGTGGTGAACACTTGATCTTCACAGTAATGGGAATATCATAGTACTATCTTATATATATTAAGTGTGTTGTAGTTTTCTGCTCTATGAAGCTAGACTGAACTGAAGCTTAAAAAGTACTGCGTATTTAATCCCCCTTTTACACTTGTAAGAATGAACAAAGATTTGCAACGTGTACAAAGTTTGAGTAACAGCAATTCTGTTTCTGGAGAAATCCATTGTGATTAGAACAAGTGTTAGAAAACTAACGTGGAAATTCTAAAATGGAAAAGGGGGAAAGGCTCTTTTTATTTTAATTTATTAATGAAAGAGAATTGTGTGACCACTTTTTTATTTTTTATTTTTTTAAAGAGTTTGTTTATTATTTTTAGAGAGAGGGGAAGGGAAAGAGGAAGAGAGACATCAATGTATGGTTGCCTTTCATCTGCCTCCAGCTACGGAGCTGGCTGGAAACCTAGTTTGCAACCTGGTTATGTGCCCTGGCTGGGAATGAAACCAGCGACCTTTGAGTTCCCAGACCAGCGCCCTATCCACTGTGCCACCAGCCAGGGCTCGGATATTTTATATTTTTTAAAATGTATATAGTCCTTGCAATTGTTTCATTTAAAAAGACTTATGTTTGCTGTTGAATAGGACATGGTAGAACCAACCATAGAGGATTTTATATTATCAAGCCTTAATTTGGCCAAAGTAAACATTGCATATAAGCTAAAAATTCTGGTTTTGGACAACTGTGCAGAGCAAGGGAAGAGTTGTTCAAACAGAGTAATTTTAAGGTTGCATATGCTTAATTAAGATGGAAGGCAACATGGTATAATGCCATAAACAATGGCGATTTAAGGGTTCTAGGTTCTTGGTTTTGGTTCCAGCTGCATGCTGTTGGGTAAGTCAACCTCTTTGAATGTCAGTTTCCTTATGCATTTATGTATTAATTTGTTCAGTTATTCATTTATTTAATACTTGCTTGTCCAGAGCATACTGGGTATATGTAGATATGCAGAGATGAAAGATATAGTCCTTGACATCAAGATGCTTATTACAGTTTAGTAAGGGAAATAGATAAGTTACTTATTTTTTAAACGTTTTAAGAAGATTTTATTTGTCCTTTTTATAGAGAGGGGAAGGAAGGAGGGAAGATAGGGAAAGAAAAATCAATGTGTGGTTGCCTTTTCTGTCTCCAGCTGGGGACCTGGCTGGAGACCTGGCTTGCAACCTGGGTATGTGCCCTGGCTGGGAATCAAACCAGCAACAACTTGGGTTTGCAGGCTGGTGCTCAATCAAATTATGATTGCTACAATAGAAAAATGGTTGGGGTACTCTTAGAATAACAGGACGGGCACTTACTCTACTGGAATCATCATTGCTCTAGCTTATCCTGAAGCTAAAACTTGAAGAATTAGTAATTATTTGCCAATAAAAAGATTGGAAAGAATGTGTCATTTACAAACACAAACCAACACTGGAGAATTGTTATACCTGAACTAGATATACAAAATTAATTTTGTATTAGATAAGTTTTCTGCTTGATGTATATTTGGGGGTCCTAGAAACCTCCTCTGTGGTGATTCCCTATACCAACTGCTTTATCACCAAAGCTTCACTGAGCCCAGAAGTAACTATATTTTGTGATTTTAGCAATACAATAGGGTGGAGTAGTGCAGAGGAGTATTTTGGAAATTGAAAAGTAGGTTTTGTCATTAACTCTGCACATGGTACTATCTATCTATATCTTTCTTAGTTCTACATATAAGTATTTGCAATCTCCCCAGACTTGTCCCCAGAGCAATATTGTACTGGACATCTCATCTTTGTCACAAGTACTTACAACACATCCAAAATTGAACTCCTCAATTGCTTTTCCTTTTGCATTCCTATCCTGCTTATTATTATTCACATTCCCCAAACACTACTGCATTCAACCACTTCGTATTTCTTTGATATGTGTATGTTATTTTCCTCCCTTTTCAATTCTGTCTTGCTCATTGTATAAGATCCTGTCTAATAAACTCTTTTGTGAAGTATTCTTTGATTACCTGACCTTCCTCTTATTCCTCATGGTACTTTGTGCATACCTCCATTAAGCCCTTATCATTTTGGACAACATCTCTAATCTTTTATTTCTCATCTTCAAAAATAAATAGGTGAGCAAGATGAACTATAAAAATTTAGATTCCACAAGGGCAATACTTTTTGTCTGTTTTAGTCTGTTATATCCCTAAATGCCTAGAACAATGCAATAGTAGACACATATTAAATTTTTAAATTTATTTTTTCACTATTATCCTGAATATATATTCCTTAACTCTATTCTGTAGCTTTTAGGCCTCACAAGATTTTTAGTTAAGTGCAATTATTTAAATTTTCAAAAGCAATCTAGTTTATTAATCTTGCTAAGACCTTAAGAAGATATTTGGCTTAACAGTCTTATAAGTATGGAAATTCAAGGTACTTAGGTGACAAAAAATAACAGAAGTAACCCTACTTAAGATTTAGACATAGTAGTTGATTTTAAGATATTAAGATTGACATTGCCTTTTAGAGAATATTTTGTACCAAAAATGTTGAAAATATAACTAAAACTCAAATAGGTTTAAAATGAGATTTAAAACTCTAATCGGTACCCAAATGACATGTGATTAATCCACATGTTTGAAGAGCATGCTACTGTAAACTAAAATTTGCTTAATTCGTACTGACAGTTAATTATAATAGTACTGATATGGATAGATTAAGGCAAGCAAAATAGGAATCAGTTTTTAAATGTGAGGTTAATGAACTGAACCCTCTGTATCTGAAAACCTGTTACACATGCTTATGAAATGGGGCATCATGTTTCCATATAGAATGTAGGGAACAATTTTGTTTTGAAAATATAATAATAGTTTCTAATCCTTTGGGTTTTTATTTTATTTAATTTAATATTTTTTTACTATTTCTCCTTTGGTTTTAAGCTGCTAAATTCAATAGCTGTTTCTTCATAATAAGTTTATCTTAGCTATTTAACACAGTTGACTTCCTTGAAACCATGCTTTCTCTTGCCTCAGTGGGCCCATTGTCTCCAAATTATGCATCTACCTCCTTGACTATTCTCAACCCTTCTTCACTGGTGTCTTCCTCTGCCCTTAATATCTAAGTAGATGTGGCCTTTTGACTAATATTCATTTGACTAGTTATTCTCAGGCAATTTCATTCATGAATATAATTTCAAGTACTGTCTACTGGTTCAAAAAATATTTATTGAATGCTTATATACGCCAGCACTATTATGGGTGCTTGAGATACATGAATGAATAAAACAAAGATGCCTCCTTTCTTGATTATATTATGCTGCGGGGTAACAGAAAATACCGAATAAACACAGAAAACAAGCAAATTTTATAATATATTAGAAGGTTTGATAAGTCCTATGGGAAAAGAAAAAGTAGAGCAATATAAAAATATTGAATTGCAGAGGTTGCAATAAGAGCATTTTTCAGTTTTATTTTTTTAATCCTCACATAATAGAGAGAGAGAGAAAGAAAGAAAAAGAAAGAAAGAAAAAGAAAGAAAGAAAGAAAGAAAGAAAGAAAGAAAGAAAGAAAGAGAAAGAAAGAAAAGAAAGAGAGAAAGAAAGAGTAACATATATCAATCAGTTGCTTCTGATATGTGACTTGATTGGGAATAGAACCTGCAAACCTAGGTATGCATCCTGACCAGGGATTGAACTCACAACCTTTTAGTGTATAGGATAATGCTCCAACCAACTAAGCCACCTTGTCCAGGGCACCATTTGCCAATTTTAAATAGGGTGATAGGAGAGGGCATAACTGACATTTGGATAAGGAAGAAGCCATGTGGCTAGTTAAGGACCCTAAGGCAGGAGAGTGTACTGTGAGTGGTGAAAAGGAGAGTAAGGGAGCCAGTGTGGCCGAAAGAGTGAATAGGTAGGAATAGTAAGGAATGAGGGCAGAGATCCTGGGATGCCATATCAGATAGAGCCTTGTAGTTCACTATAAGAACTTCATCTTGTACTCCAAATGGAAAGGAGGAGCCATTGGAGGTTTTGAGTACAAAAGCAACAAGATCTTATGTTTGTTGAGAATTTGTTATGGGATAGAAGGAGAGAAGTCATTTAACTTGGTACAGGGTGATAGCAATAGAGGTGGTCACATTCTGTATATTGTTTGAAGGTAAAACCAAAAAATATCTTGACAGACAAGGTGTAGAATGTCAGAGAAAGACATCAAAGATGATGCTATATCTGGCCACCTATTGTACGTCCCTACCTGGCTTTTCATTAGGCAATGCAAACTCATATGTCTAAAATTTGTAGATCCCTGTAATAATCTTGATAGGTTTGTGACATGATTATTGTGGTAGGCTGGATAATGGCTTCTCAGTATGGCAAAAGGGACTTTGCAGATGCAGTTAAGATAAGCATCTTCAGGTGGGATATAATCCAGGTGGATGAAATGAAATCGCAAATATCCTTATAAGAAGTGTCAGGGAAATGATGGAAGCATAGCCAGTGAAGATGTGACTACAAAGATGACTTTGAAGAGGAAAAAAAAGGGGGGAGGGGCATGAACCAAAGAACACAGGCAGCCTCCGGAAGCTGACAGAGGCAAGGAAACATTCTTTCCTAGAGCTTCCAGAAGGAACTAGCCTGCTGACACCTTGACTTTTGCTCTGTAGCTTCATTTTGGACTTCTGTCCCTCAGCACTATAACATAAGAAGTTTGTATTGTTTTAGGCCACTAAGCCTGTGGCAATTTGTTACAGCAGCAACAGGAAACTAATACAAACAAACCAGTCTCACAATTTAGAAATCTGAAGATTAACTCTGCTCTCTCTTTAATACTCCACTCACTATACCTTGTTCTTTATAGGTAAGCATCTCTCTTCCCTACAGCTGTTGTTTTAAAGTCCTCATAATAAGTTACCTTGACAATTGCGGTATCAAGGAATGGCTAGAGGTTTGAAGGGTTGGGATGGGAGAATGGTACAGTGGAATTAGTTCTGCCCTCCAAACTATTATAAATACAATATAATTTAAGTTAGAACACTGTGCCTGCTATGGAAATTCCATTTCAAATAACTCCTGTAACTGCCTTCTTCTTTCCAATCAGATTGCTTCCTCCAGTCCTTCATGTATAGAGATTCTGGAGCTGTGATGTACCTGGAGTGTTTGAGCGGTCTACTAATCGATTTCTCCACCTCTGCCCTCGCTTCCCTTTCCACAATCGTCTTTTCAAATGGGAGGTGATAAATCTTTTCATACTACAAGTCTGACCTTTACTGGTTGCGTATTACCCATGGTATAAATTTTAAATTCCTTAATATGACCTACAGAGTCCTTCAAGATTTTCCTTCTAGGCTTCCCATCTCCTTTCACAGTTGCTGATTTGCCTATAGTCACGGAATACATGTTTGTGCTTCCTTTGACTTTACATTTCTTAAAGAAAAAGTGGAAAGTCCCATTTATTTTAAAAAAATCAATTTAAGTCATTTCCTTTTCTAGAGAGTCTTCTCAGATACCTGCCCCACTCTCACCCCAATAGTGCTAACAATGTCCTCTGTTCTACCTGTACTTGCTTCTATTTTGGCACTGATAGTGTAATTATACTTTTTTATGGCTCACTTACTAGTTTATATGCTCTCCAAAAATGAGAAAATATGTGTACTTCATTGTTTTATTTCCAACAGATAACATAGTGACTGGTACTTGGAAAATGCTTAATACAAAGATTATTGTTATTTTAACTGAATGAGATAATCTTTTGATTTTTAAAAATATTTTATTTATTATTTTTCAGAGAGAGAGGACCGGAGAGAGGACGGGAGAGAGGAAAAGAGGGAGAGAAACATCAATGTATGGTTGCCTTTCACCTGCCGCCAGCTACGGAGCTGGCTGGAGACCTGGCTTGCAACCTGGTTATGTGCCCTGGCTGGGAATCCAACCAGGTTTGTAGGCTGGTGCCTTGTCCACTGTGCCACTAGCAAAGGCAATCTTTTGATTTTTTTTAACCATTTAATGTATGTCATACTGTATTATTTAGATGCTTATAGCAGGTCTGTTGTAAAAACAAACAAATTTAAGTTCCTTTTATTAATTCTCTCTCATCTCCTCCAGGGACCTAGCAGATACTTCATTGTTAAAAAAGGGAAATTATCTAATGCCTATATACAGAGGAAGGTAACCAAAGAATAATGCTGCTATACAAATAAAAACAACACATCAAAAGAAACTTTAGGTATCCTTTATGAGAACATAATAGCTGTGTTTAAATATTTCAGAGGTTTTTATGGAGGAGAGACATTAAGTAGACTGTTCTCTCTAGCTCTGGGGACAGAGTTAGAGAAATGGAGACAGAATCAGAACACTTTGAGGAAGAAGAATATAATAAAACTGCATAAAAAATCACTTTTTCCTTCAACACAGTCTTGATTGACCACTTGCTATGAGTCTGCATAGTTCTGGATAATAAGGATTTAATGTTGAAGTAGTAGTGAAGATTCCTGCTCTCATGGAGCTTACTTTTAGCAAGAGTAGATAGTGAACAAACAATTCAATGAAGAAATAAAAGGCAGCAGCAAATAGAGTGATCAATGCTGTGCAGAGACTTAAAGTAGAGTGCTGTGATGACTGAGTGACTCAAAATGGTGTGACCAGGGTAGGTCTCTTTGAGGTGACATTCAAACTGTGATCCAGCTGGTAAAAAGGAGCCAATGTCTGAGTGGATAGATTTTTTCAAGGAAAGAGAAGGTCTTCAGACAGGAATTAACTTGCTGTTCAAGAAAGAGAAAGGTCTAGTTGTTGGAATATATTGTGCAAGGGAGAATGTGACATGAAATTGAAGTTGGGAGATATAGTGAGGGGCCAGATCATGGAGGACTTTTAAAAACTGGGTATTGGGTTTGAATTTTAGTCCATGTATAGACAGAAAACTTTCGAGGATTTTAAGCATTAGCGACATGACCTATTTTACATATTTACAAGGCCACTGAGGTTTCTGAATCAAGAGTAAATTATAGAGGTTAAGAGGGAAGAGTGGGAGCTGGAAGACTCTTATAGGAGCCTATAGCAGTTGCTGAGGCAAGTCGTTTGTTTCTGTGAAGTTTGAGGTTCACTGTGGAGGTCTCAGGCAGACAGCATAATAAAGGAGGAGCCTGGAGCTCACAGTGAAAGACAAAGATTTGGGAGTCGTTGGCCTATCTATTTAAAGTCACAGGACTGGGTACAATCTTTGATGGGACTGGGTACAATCTTTGATGAAAAGAATATAGCTAGGAAAGAGAAGCGTCTTTGGACAAAGGAATGATTTACCTCAGGAAACAGTAAATTAGTAAATGATCACTGGAATTGTTCAAGCAGAGACTAGGTGAACAGCAACCAGGGATGTTTTACAAAGGGTTTGCTAATGAATTCTTAAATTCCATTCCAATCTAAAATTCTATGATTCTGAAAGATTCTGACGCTGTGGTATGTAGAATTGACCTGCAATGGTGGGTGCATCTAATTCAAAATGTATTAATTTAAAAATCATCATTTAAGACAGTTGTTGATGGTACTCAATCATGTCTCACTATGTGTTTCTCGTTCTTTCATTTTTCTTCCTTTCAGTTTTCCCCTCTTGCCCTCCATTTAATTCTTAAAATCTTTTATTCCTCTCTTTTACTTCATTTTTCTTTTTCATGGGTCTGCCAGGGCTGCATGTAGATGTTACTTAGCTAGTGACACTCCGTGTTAGAAGCTGCTGATTTCTGCTATAGTTACAAGTATAAGGTCCTTAAGACAATCAAAAAGTGCTATTTGGGGGGCTTATTTATTGATATTCTATACTACAGCTATCATTTCCTATACTTGGTTGATCATTAAGGAAAGCAATCCAGTTCTCCAATACCACAGTGATGCACAAACAAGAAAACAACTCAACTTGGGGCAGAATCTAAATTGGTTTAATCTTTAACTTATCTGCACTGTTCTTCATTGCATACATGCTTCTATCACTGTGTCTAGTACAGTGCATCACACATAGTAAGAGGATAGTACTTCTGAATGGATGAACAAATGCACATCTCATCAAACTAATACCTATAACTCAAGAGAAAATTTGAGTTAGTGCAAACTAGGTCACTGTAGACTGTATGTTATGAACTCTGCAAAGAGGTCACATTGGAGATTTATTTCTATAAGATCCTCAGTAGTATTTATTACCTAGTTTGGCATGTTCAGAGTATGTGAAAGTTTGGTTCCATAACAGACTGAAACACTTTCACTGTGCTCAATTCTGGGGAATTTGGGGTTGAATTTAGCAACATTTAACATAGAAATAGGGAATAAGTTTATTTAATAAGTATTACTGAGTGAATTTGTGTATATATTCTGAACTATTCTTTGAAAGTCAATTTATTTTAAGATGTTATTTACTTATTTTTTGAGAGAGGGGAAGGGAAGGTGAAAGAGAGAGAGAAACATTGATTGCCTTAATGAGACCTGGCCCTCAATTCAGGCATGTGTCATGACTGGGAATCAAACCAGTGACCATTTGGTTTTCAGGCCGGCATTCAATCCACTGAGCCACACCAGCCAGGGCTTTTTTAGAAATTCAGTTTATGTACATACTATAGATATACTCAGTACTCTCAAAAAGCAGAGATCACAGTATTAACACAAAAAATTAAGTTATCTAACATTGCATTACCTTGAACATTAACAAGTAAACTTCATAGAGCAGAATAACTAGTAATTTTTTGGTACATAACAATGTACATATAAATAAAAATTTATTGAATAAAAAAGGAAGGAGTGAAAGAGTGAACAAATGAATTATTATTCAAGCCAGGATTTCTTATCCATACATAGCCACTAGCATATTCATTTTAGAAACAGTAGTAGTAGTATAATCTCCTAAATAAAATTTTTCTCCTTATATGATGAAAACATAAGATTATTACCTCCATATCAGTGCCAGGTTACAACTTCTGTCTTGAACATAGTCTTTTGTCTTCTTCAGAAGTAATTCCACAAAGTCAGGATTACCTTTTCTGGCAAATACCCAGTACAGAATTGTATTCACACATATTTCAGTAAATTCAAGATTAAAATTGAGCTCAAAACGGTATCCTGATTTTTCCACAAATGTAATATAATCTGTGAGTAGTATGTCAAACCCATCCAAGTCGACATACCTCAGAATTTTTGCCAGTGTTCTGTAAACTCTAGGTTCATAACAGTGATATCCCCATTGACCCAAAAACTGCAAGGATGGTCTTTTAACAATTTTGTCAACAAGATTGCAGAATATATTGCTTCTTGGACAAGAAGTCTTACGACATAACTTAAAAGATTTACTCATTGCTACTTAAGGCGATGATCTAGAGATAAAATCATAGGAAGTCATACTGTAATCCTTCAGTTACATATTTTGATAAACGTGGTAGGCTTTACTCTGCGAACAGGAAGTGCCCTTTAAACTGTGGCCAGAAAAAATGTCATATGAACTATGACCATAGAGTACTGGATGACATCACAATAGATGGAGCTCTGTCACCAGCATAGGCCTGAAATGTGAGGTATTATATGTAACTGGTGACATTTGAGAGAGATATTGGGCAGAAATGACACATGTGAGAGCTAAGATACAATATTCTTAAATTTCTGAGAACTCAGCTCAAGCTAGTATGTAAGTTTATCAAGTGCTATAAGCATAGTCTATACATTAGACAAAAGTATTAATAATCAGGTTGATTATTCTTTTATGCTAGCATGTAAGCAAAGAGATTATAGCTAGAATGTGAAAGTCCAAGTACTGTTCTTTTTTTTTTTTTTCAAGTACTGTTCTTATATTCTGCATGAGTACTGCATGTTCACAATACTCATAGTATATATTTTCCTACTTTATAGTTGAAGAAACTAGTTTATAGTTAAAGTAACCTGCTAATAGGCACTATACTAATTCTCAGAAAATATGCCATTTAGTATGGAATATAATTTGCAAACTTTATTTTAGAATTTTATATTTTCTAGAGATTATTTCTCTATAAGTTAGGAAGAATAGATACAAATTGGGCACTAAAGATGCTTCAAGTTTTATATGGTACCTTTGCCCAGTAAAGGGGAAATATGTAGTTTTATCCTTGTTTAGTAGCTTATCTTCAGCCACTTTTATGTTAAATTTAACCATTGGGTGAGCAATTTGGAAGATACTTAAATGATTTTTTTCCTTTTGCAATTTTTTAAAAATATAAACAATTGTTTATTCCCAGTATCAAAGATTATGTATGATTTTTCAAAGTATACAGCTAATATAAGTACTTATCTAGTTATTTATTTTCCCCTACAATACAAGCCTCATGAGAACTTGTTCAAGGTATGGAAAGAGCCTGTGTGATTTTACATTTCAGTTACTCAGATGACCCTGTTTTATAGTGGAGTAAGGTTTTCTTAGAATTGGTGTAAGGGAAGAAGCAGATTTTGTCTCAGTTGACTAACAGTAATCTCTTATCTGCTATGAGGACAGATGCAGGGTTCATTTTCATCATTTAGGGCATTGAAACCTTCACCTTGAATTCTTGCTTTTAAACGCCCTAAGACTCCTCTTTTTTTCCAAGGTATCCTTTAAAACTGTTAAATATAGTCCCTAGCTGGTAGCACAGTGGATAAGGCACTGGCCTGCAAACCCAAAGGTTGGTGGTTCAATTCCCCAGCCAGGTCTCCAGCCAGGTCCATAGCTGGAGGCAGGTGAAAGGCAACCATACATTGATGTTTCCCTTTCTGCCTCTCCCTTCCTCTCTTTCTGGACATAATGAATAAAATCTTTTTTAAAAAACTGTTAAATATAAAACATTAATGTTTCAATTGTAGAATAAATTTTGTCATTTCCAGACTTACTTTAAAGAAAACGATTTAAAAGTTAAATGACCTAACAGCAGCTTTCAATCTAAGCATTGTGATGAACTGAACAATTACACGTTAGCTCCCATAACCATGCCTGTAATAAAAAAATAAAGTTACCAAATTGCAATGATTTATTCTTTTAATGTATTTAAGCAAATTCAGCTTGATCCTTCCAACATCATCACTGACACATGCTGCAGCCTGATAAGACATTCTTCAGTGAGGAAAAAAGGGGAGATAAAACTATAGTCAGCATACTAGGACCTACACTTAACCCCCTGTGTCTCATATATTTTCAAAAGTGCTTATCACTGCAGACAAGTTCTGTGTGTCAACTAAAACCCTCTGGTCTAGAAAGATGATTAAAGATTACAAGTACACTCCATAAAAGGAAGGATGTGTCCTGTATTTTATATAGAAACCTTTGATATCCAGAACTCTTGAGGGATGGCCCATTCTAAATGAAAAGGTAGTTTTAAAATTAATTAATTATTTATTTATTTTGAGAGAGAGCAGAAGGAAGAGGACAGAGCAGGAGAAAACATCGATTGGTTGCCTCTCACATGCTCCTAACTGGGGACATGGCCTGCAACTCAGGCATGTGCCCTGCCTGGGAATCAAACTGGGGCACCTCGGTTCGCAGGCCAGCACTCAATCCAGTGAGTCATACCAGCCAGGGTCTGTTTTTGTTTTTTAAAGACAATTATGAATTAATTCCTTAACACAATAGGATTTTGGTCTGGGCTGGTGTGGCTCAGTGGACTGAGGGCTGGCCTGTGAACCACAAGGGTTGCTGGTTCAATTCCCAGTTAGAGCAATGATGTTTCTTTCCCTCTCTGTCTCCCTTTCCCCCTCTCTAAATATAAATAAAATCTTTTTAAAAAAATTGGAGTTGGACATTTTAAGCCTAGTTAGAAATGAACACAGAGCATATCTGAATTGGCACTGTCCCTTGCAAGGGTCTACAACCTTCTTTTTTCAAATTGTCCCTCATGGCTAAACAACAACCCCAGAGAACACATTTCCCCCGTAGTGCCTGGACACAGTAAGAACTCAATAAATGCTACCTAGGAGCATTATAATGCAGCACTGCATATTACTGGGTGTAATAAATATAGTTTAATACTGTGCTGTGTCCTGTCAAAGGTACCAATAGTACCTTTGTCCTGTCAAAGGTACCAATAAGTACACAATAATGAAAATTCATAAAGGGAGCTCAGGAACATAAATATTTTTAAAGCTTTGTTAAATAACAACAAAAACCTGGTCATATGGTTAAAGAGATACAATCTAGACTAGACTCTAACCTTCCTTACTTATTTTAAACTCATTACCTCAAACTTTTTGCAAGTGTGCAAGTACATACAAGTTATCACCAAATCAGACTTTGTAACAGGCTCATAAAAGGAAGGTACAACCTTACCCTATTCTTGGGATCATAACTGAACCCTTGTTCTCTAGTTCCTTCTTTGGAAATTGGATGGAAAGATGTTTTCCCCTGGCAAAGATCTTGTCTCAGTTACTCTGTATTTGCACAGAGCACAGCCTCAAACTCAGCTGTGCTGTGTGCAAATACTGAACGAAGCTGGAGTTAAGAACCCTAGGATAGCTAGCTCATCACCACCAGGATGGTAGTAGACATGCCACTCATGTCCCAGTTGCCATTCATGTGGAGACCTGCCCCTCATGCCTATTGCCTTCTCCAACACGAGTGCTACCTCTCAAGAGACAGAACTAAGTGAGGTGGGAACATGTGAAAGTGCTTAAGAAAGGTAAAAGCTCATAAAACATAAGTGATCAACAAATACTTTCATTGGGTTTCTCTTGAACACAAAGCACATTCAGAACTGGGGAATGCAAAAAAAAACAAAAAAAAAAAAAAAAAAACAAAAAAAACAGGAAGGGCTCCCTACATCTGTATATACAAGATGACCCTAATTCCCAAAGTTGTTCTAGGGTTCCATATTATTTCACCCTCCCCGTCTAGTATTGTGCTTAAAAATAACAACTTCTTCACAAAAAGGGTCTTACTCTGGGTGTCCTCCATAAGTAGCTAAGACCTCCAAAACTGTATGCAATACTGTGGGTGCCACGCTTCCTGGGGAGAGGGGTCATTCGTTTCTGTGAAGTCTGTTCTTGTGGATAAAGGCATGCCATCATGTGACAGTTCACCAGCTCAGTGCCACGAACCTACCTTGATAGCAATGGTTACTGATTCATCTCAGGGGCTCAACCCCTCCCGGCCAAATCGCTAAGAATGACAGAGTGAGGCCCCACGTTCCCTGAAAACTGGAACTGATTTTTAAGGGAGCAGCAATATCAGTGAGGAAGTCTGAGCTCTGGTGCAGCATCAGCTGGTTCGCACACTGCCTCTTTCTCGCTAAATCACTTTGGGAGAGCTATTTCACCTCCCAGCACCTCGGTTCCCTAAGCTATGATAGGGTGTAGGCTCATTACAGGGAATCAGGTCTCACAGGGGCTGGGCCGTGCCTGTAGAAGCTCAATCGCTAGTAAGCCGTTATTAATACTACCTCTGGACATCCGCATCAAAACTAACGGTGTACAAATGTTATCAGCTGAAGGGCTCACTTTGGTGGGACTTTTCCAGAAAAGACAGGAGAATGGCCTGGCCATTTTCTACCTTGTTTTTCCCGATGGAAAGTCGGGACGTAGCTCCGAGGTTGTGCGCATGTAGTGAGGCCAACAACCAAATGGCTCAGGTGTGCCTGACACTAAGAAGGGTTGTGGATGCTGTAAACGTCAGCCCCCAGATGAAAGATCCTGGCCAAGGGGCCTCGACTTCAGGCGGGGTCTAGAAAATTGCGCCAGGAGCCCAGGGTATAGGACTGCAGACCCCCAGATACCTATGGGCTGTGCGACCCCTGCTCCAACGCAAAGCCCGTTAAAAAATTGCCGCGTGCGACCCCTTCCCTCAGAGGCCAGGGTGCAGCGGCCGCCCCATCAGCCGGCTCCGTTAGCCCTGACGCCGCGGAGCGAGCACCCAGAAAGGCCGACTGCTGCTCCACTTGCCCCCAACCTTTGTCCGGTCCTTTTCACGGGCTGCAGACCAGGTGCAGCCCACCTGAACGCGCCCCCCTCCCTCTCGCGGGCCTTCAACGCGCTGACAGCTGCGGTTTTAACGGCCCAGGGGCGCCGCAGTTTTTCTTTTGAAAACAAAATAACCGTCCTTTTTCTGAAAATCTAGTTTTGTTGTTTTCTTATACTTTCTCTTTTTATTTTGTCCGCCTCAAGAGTATATACATATATTTTTAAATCGAACTCTTTTACTGTGTTTAATTTATTGTTGTATTACAGTTGTCCCATTCCCCCATTGCTCTTAATAATACCATGTGTGAAGGTTGTAAATATTTGAAGTATGTTACAGGGCCAGTGAAAATCGCTCCCTGAGATAATCATGTTAGCAGTTTTATATATAGCCTTTCAAGTATGTTTATGCTTATAAAAATATTATATACTTTGTTCTTTTTTCTACAAATAGGATAATATTATACATAACTGGTTCTATGAGCTACTTTTTACTTATATACCAACATCGCGTAGGTACATTTGTATGTCCCTATAGAATAAGAAACTCTTATATACTACTTACTACATACCAGGCACTGTTTAAGTACATTATATATTAACTTCTTAATCCCCTCTTTTACAATAAGCCCACTTCACAGATGAGGAAGTGGATGGTAAGTCTAGTGAATGGTGAAATTGGAATTTGAATCCTGACCGGCAGAAGTCAGAAGCTTCACCTCTGGTCTCTCTGCTTCTCTAAAAAGAGAAAGCTGGCCCTGGCTGGTAGCACAGTGGATTAGGCGCCAGCCTGCGAACCCAAAGGTCGCAGGTTCAATTCCCCAGCCAGGGCACATAACGGGATTGCAAGCCAGGTCTCCAGTCGGGTCTGTGGCTGGAGGCGGGTGAAGGGCGACCATACATTGATGTCTCTCTTCCCCTCTCCCTTCCCCTCTTTCTAAAAGTAATGAAATACAATCCTTTTTTTTTTTTTTTTTTTTTTAAAGAGAAAGCTGCCTTGCCATTTTTATGGCTGGTTATGAATAGAGATCATGACACAAGAGCTGCACAATTAATCCTCCTTTTGGAGAGAAGTGTTGTTATTAAAGTAATAATGTATAAAATTTGAGTGATTTTTAGATAATTTTCTTTATGGCTTGAATGTGAGTGTGCATAGTTTTCTGATCAGGAAAACAATCAAGTCATTGTCACTTTGAATATAATAACCAGAATATATTAAGTCAAAATTGGTGCTGCTTTAGTTTTTTAAAAAGTTAATTATAGTTGCTAATGGTAAACGCCTAAGATATATTTAGTAGATAATCTGATTAATACTAATAGTTAATATTTATGGGGAGGGGGACAGAGGGGAGCAAAAAGGGGATGGATGTGATACAACAATAAAATTTTTTAAAAAATAGTTAATATTTATTGAGTTCTTACATACTCATGGTATTACATGTGCTTTATATGCATTTTCTCATTTCATCCTCATATTTCTCTACTGTTACCCACCACTGTACGGTTGAGGAATCTGAGGTTTAGATTAGTTAAGACACCTGCCAGAGGTCATACATCGGGTGAGGAGCAATGAATGACTTGGACCAAGGCCGAGTCTATAGTCAATGTCCCTTGTCTTGGTGCTCAGCTGCGTTCAGACTTTGTATGCTCTAACATCTGCTCCAGAGTGTAGCTTATACATCTTATGTTCATGGAAGAACATTAGGAAAAATCATTAGAAGTCTAATGACACTGAAAATGTGTTTAATAGCTTTAATAAGCATCTTGATTTAAAGAAACTCTTCCCTACATTATATACAAGTAATTGGAAAATCATGACTTTGCATGAATGTCTTAGTATGTTTTTAGTACTTAAGATTGAATAACCTAAGCAGATTGCATGTTGACCTTTATGGGTTGTCAGCAAGCCAAAAGCTGATAGGTCCCAAATGCTGTCTGAAATTCAGGTTCAATTTTTCCTTTAGATATTTCAGGCCTGGGTATTATCTGAAAGGCTTACACTTGAAATCATTATTACTCATTAATCTTTTAAGTAAATTCATTTTGGGGAGATACCTAAGCTTATAATCTGGCTGGGCTCAGCACAGTTATATTTTGGTAAGGAGGGACCACAATAGTGCTGGGCAATTGAGAGTGACTAAGGGGAGGAACCATGGTCAAACTTCCCCTGTTAAGTAGTTTCACCAGAGCTGAGTTCTGTATGTAAGTCAGAGGTGAGGGACATGTTTGTATAACTTCAGCAAACTGTAAAACAAATA
Organism: Noctilio leporinus; assembly: GCA_004026585.1. Lineage (NCBI taxonomy): Eukaryota > Metazoa > Chordata > Mammalia > Chiroptera > Noctilionidae > Noctilio > Noctilio leporinus. The sequence goes on along the minus strand of PVIW01008087.1, from coordinate 24,976 downwards.
TCTATATATAAGAACGGCCTTTTGATGGATGTAAGAGTACAATTTCTACATAATATATAAAAGTATTATTTGTAAAAATTTTATCTATTCCATAAAGTTTATATAGCTCTTTGCCAGGCTTTACTATTCTCAATACCATTCATCTCTAATATTGATGTACATATTTAAAAGTCAAAAGTTAAATCAATTGAGAGAAGAGGAAATTCTTGACTTTTAAGTATGGGTAGGGCTAGTGTGCATTTCTAAAGGTAGACTAAGGAGTACATGTGTATGTTACATGATGCCCTAAATGTATATTTAATAGCTTTGTGTCATTTTAAAAGGATATCTCAAAATACATAGCAAACTGAATTTTTACTCTTCTATTTATGAATCGAGGCAACCATCCAGAAACACTTTCAGTCACAATTCTGGCTTCCACAGACCTCTGGCTTGCACAGCACTGTGGTTGTCAGACTTGTTTCTACCAAATGTAGCTCATTTGGTAGTGCAAATTGTTAGCTCAATTTTTAAGCATGAATTTTAACTCATTTTTTTGAGCCAGGCTATTTTAAGCCATAGATCCCTTGCTAACTTACATGTGAATTGTCCTTGCGACTATGTCTGCATAGCACTCAGGCCAGTCAGTTATGGCTAGGGGAGGCAGCACCACAGAGTATCTACTACAGTAATGCATCACTTAGTGACCAGGATGCATTCTAGGAAAGGCATCATTAGGTGATTTCATTGCTTGAACATCATAGAATGCACTTACTTGTGTAAGTGCTTGTGCCTAGATGGAATAGGCTATTGCTCCTAGGCTACAAACCTGACCAGCATGTTACTGTCCTGAATACTGTAGGTAATTGCAAATTGATGGTAAGCATTTATGTATCTAAACATGGAAAATACACAGTAAAAATGTGACATGAAAGATAAAAAGTGGTACACTTGTATAGGACTCTTAGGATGAATGGAGCCTGCAGGACTGGGAGTTGCTCTGGGTGAGTGAGTGAGTGGGGAGTGAATGGGAAGGCCCAGGACATAGTGTGCACCGCTGTGGACTTTGTAAACACTGTACTCGTAGGCTACACTGAATTTTATGCTTTCTTTAATAAAACATTTTCTTTACTTCCTTATTCTACAATCTTTATTCCTACTTTTTAACTTAAATATTTTTTAGCCTTGTAAACGTTTTTGTTTAAAAACTAAGACACAAACACATACATTAGCCTAAACTGATGCAGAATCAAGGTAATCAATATCACGGCCTTCCACTTTTACACCTTGTTCCACTGGAAGGTCTTCAGAGGCAGAAACACACATGGAGCTGTTGTCTCCTATGGTAATAATGTCTTTTTCTGGAACAGCTCCTGAAGGACATGCCTGAGGCTCTTCTTGAGGAGGTGTCACTTTTTTCAGACACATTCTTATGGTGGTTTGCCTGATTTATTTTTCTTCATAATTTGCTTGTAAGCAGATAAGACACCATGAACAGTCTTCTCTATCAATGAAAACCTTTTGGCACCGGGGTTCTTTTTAAACTTTTTCAGGAGCTTGTTAAGGTCTGGAAAAGCTTCTGCTAAACCCTACACTGAATTTTCTTGAGGGTTCTTCTGCAGTTTTCTGTTCTCTTGTTTCTTCTTCAGCTATGGATTTCTGTTCCAGTTTCAACAACTCCTCATTGGTCAGTTCCTCAGGAACCACCTTTAAGAGCTTCTCCAATGTTATCCTCATCCACTGCCAGGTTAAAGTGTTTGTCCTCTCAGCCATGGCCTTGTCCATTTTGCAACCTTTGCACTACGCAACACTGGGACAGGTAGGTACAACATCACTAGGCCGTAGAAATTTTTTAGCTCAATTTTATGGATCCACTGTTGTATATGTTGTCTACTACGGAGAAAAACATCACTATTTAGTGCATGACTTATTACAATTAAAAATTAAACAGAAAGCCCTGGCTGGTAGCACAGTGGATAAGGTGCCGGTCTGCGAACCCAAAGGTCGAAGGTTTGATTCCCCAGCCAGGGCACATAACCAGGTTGCAAACCAGGTCTCCCGTCAGGTCTGTGGCTGGAGGCAGGTGAAAAGCAACCATACATTGATGTCTCTCTCCCTCTCTGCCTCTCTCCCTTCCCCTCTTTCTAAAAATAATGAAATAAAATCTTAAAAAAAAAATTAAACAGAGATTGTTTAATTAAGCATAATGGAAATATGATAACCTATTGAAGAATAATACATACATATATGAAAATTTTAGTTATGTAAAAGTCAAAGTCTGACACCTAATCTCTCTAATTTATATTAAAAATTTTGTGTCTATGCTTTATTCTGTCTGGTTTTGTTTCAGTAGTATACTGCCTTGATTACTATAGTTTGTAGTATAGTTTGAAGTCAAAGAGCAATGATATCCCCAGATTATTCTTCCTTCTCAAGATTTCTTTGGCTATCCCAAATTTTAGGATTATTTGTTCTATCTATTTATGTGAAAAATGCCATTGGAATTTTGACAGAGATTGCATTGAATCTGTAGATTGCTTGGGGTAAGATGGACATTTTAACCATATTAATTTTTCTAGTTTAGGAGCATGGGTCATCTTACCATTATTTGTGTCTTCTACTACAATTATTTATTCACCTACTATAGTCAAGAGATTATTTCCACTCTCAACTATTACAGGTAATGCAACAATCAATATAGGATTATAAATATCTCTTCAAGATCCTATTTTCAAATATTTTGAATAAATACCCAGACATGGGATTACTAGATCACATAATAATCCTATTTTTATTTTTTTGAGGAACCTTTTATACCAGTTTCCATAATAGCTACATCACTTTGCATTTCCAACATCTCACAAGAGTTCCAATAATGGTCATTCTAACAAGCATGAGATGAGATCTTGTGTTTTTTGCTTGCACTTCTCTGATAATTAGTAAAATTGAGTATCTTTTCATGTATCTGTTGGCTATTTGCATGCCTTTTAAAATATATATTTTATTATTTTTAGAGAGAGGGGTAGGTAGAGAGGCAGAGAGGGAGAGAGATACCCATGTATGGTTGCCTTTCACCTGCCTTCAGCTACAGACCTGACTGGAGACCTGGCTTGCAACCTGGTTATGTGCTCTGGTTTGGGAATCGAACCAGAGACCTTTGGGATCCCAGGCTGGCACCTTATCCACTATGCCACCAGCCAGGGCTACATGCCTTCTTTGGAGAAATGTTTATTGAAGTCATTTGCCCCATTTTAAAATCAGGATTTTTTGTTTTGTTTTGTTTTTTTGTAATTGTATTGTGGGATTAACTTATATATTTTAAATATTAAGTTTTTATCAGATGTACGAAGATATTTTCTTTATTCTATACAGTGCCTTTTTACTCTGTTACTTGTTTCCTTTGCTGTACAGAAGCTTTCAATATTAATGTATTCTCACTTATTTATTTTTGCCTTTGTTGCGTATGATTTTTTAGTGTCAACCCTAAGAAATCAGCATCAAGACAAATGTTTTGAAGATTTTCAGGTCTGAAAATTAAGTCTTCGGTCTATTTTGAGTTTATTTTTGTGTTTGATGTAAGATAAGCATCCAATTTTTTTTGCATGTGGATATCCAGTTTTCTTAACACCAGTTATTGAAGAGACTATTTTTTCCCTATTGTATACATGTGGCATTCTTGTTGAGATCATTGAACTGTATATGCATGGATTTATTTCTTAGCTCTCTATTTTGTTTAATTGGTCTCTATGTCTGCCTTTATTCCAATACCATACTTTTTTGATTATTATAGCATTCTAACATGCTTTTTTTCCTTTTTTTAAATTTAATTTTATCGTCGTATTACATCCATCCCCCTTTTATTCCCCTGTCCCCTTCCCAACCCACTCACTCCCCCACAAAGTCAATCCCACTTATTGTCCATGTCCATGGTTCTTCCATACTAGTTCCTTGACTAAACTGCTTCCCTTCTTTGCCTCCTCCTCCCCCCTCCTCACTGAAGGTCTATTCATTGTATTCATGTATCTGGTTGTTTTGCTTGTTTGTTTGTTTTGTTCGTTGTCCTGTAATGAGTGAGATCACATGGTATTTGTCTTTCAGTGACTGGCTTATTTCACTAAACATAATACTTTCCAGTTCCATCCATGTTGTTGCAAAGGGTAGGAGTTCCTTCTTTCTTTCTGCTGTGTAGTATTCCATTGTGTTGGGAGGAGATTGGTGTACTTACTCCTCCGCCATCTTGGTTCTCCTCAAATATGTTTTTTTTAAAGATTTTATTTGTTATTTTTAGATAGAAAGGCAGGGAGAAGAAAGAAAGGGAGAGAAACATCAATGTATGGTTGCCTTTCACCTGCCTCCAGCTATAGACCTGGCTGGAGACCTGGCTTGCAACCTAGTTATGTGCCCTGACTGGGAATCAAACCGTTGACATTTGGGTTCTCAGGCCAGTGCCTGTTCACTGAGTCCCCAGCCAGGGCAGTATTCTAATATGTTTTGAAGTTAGCAAGTGTAATGCCTCCAGCTTTACTCTTATTTATCAGAAATTTTTGGATAGTCAAGGTTCTTTGTGATTCCAATGAATTTTAAGATTATCTTTTTCTATTTCTGTTAAAAAAAAATGATATTGGTACTTTGATAGGGTTTGCACTGTATCTAAGTTTGCTTCTTTTAGTGTGGAACTTTAACAATGTTAAGTTCCCCAATCCATGAACACAGCATTTCTTATAATTTATTTAAATATATTAATTTAAATTTCTTTCAGCAACATTTTATAGATTTCAATGTGTAAGTCTTTCACCTCCTTGGTTATGTTCATTTCTAAGTATTTTATTATTTTTTGATGCTATAATGGGATTTTCTTACTTTTCTTTTTTGATGGATTATTGTTAGTATGTTGAAACAATTGGTTTTTATATTTTGATTTTGTATCTTGCAACTTTACTGAATTTTAAAATTATTTCTAACATTTTTTTTTCTGGAATCTTCAGGATTTTCTGCACATGAATCATGTCATCTGCAAGCAGAGATAACTTTACCTCATCTATTCCAATTTTGATGCCTTTTGTTCTTTTTTGTTTCCCAACTACTCTAGCTAAGATCACAATACTGTGTTGAGTAGTAGTGCAAAGTAGGTGCTCTTACCTTGTTCCTGATCTTAGAGGGAAACCTTTCAATTTCCTGCCATCAAGCATGATGTTGATTGGGGGCTTGTCAGTTATGGCCTTTATTGTGTTGAGGTAATTTCTTTTCCTAGGTTTTGAGTGTTATTTATCATGTGTGTGTTAAAGTTTTCCAAATAGTTCTCTCCTGAGAATACGATCTTGTGATTTTCCCCTTTGTTCTTTTAATGTCAAGAATAACACTAATTGATTTTTGTGTGTTGAAACACTCTTGCATCCCAGGATAAATCCCACTTGTTTATGGTGTATAATCATTTTAATGTGCTCTTGGATCCAGTTTGCTAGTATTTGGTTGAGGGTTTTTGCATCTATATTTGCTTGTAGTCTTATTTTCTTGTCTCTGGCTTTGGAATCAGGGTTAATGCTGGCCTCATAAATGAAAGTGGAACTGTGCTCTCTGAGATAGACTAGGTGGAAATCATTTCCTTGTCAGCAATCTGAAAAGTCACATTTTACATATGCTCTAATTTTTATCTCCTGCAGGAGAAGCCAGGATTTGGGAGTTTGCTACTGATCGTACGGTATCAGGAAGAGGGTCTGTAGAGAAGGGATGCCATAAGTTTCCCTGCTGGCTGATTTCATACTTGCCTGTTGTGCAAGAGCTTAATAACTGTTTTCCAGACTTCCCACAAAGGAACTGGTGTGTGTATTATTAATTCAGTATCTCTTTGAAGGTGGGAGAGTCTATTGCTTCCTGTTCTACCATTTTGCTGATGTAACCCCCCTACTTTTGTGCCTTCTATTAAGCATTTATCATAAAATCAGCATTTCTGAAAATTCAAACATGAAATTATTGGGATCCAGTACTTAAGCAATGGTTGAGTGAGAGCTGATATTTAAAATGGAAAAAAATCTAAGGTACAAATTAATGATACATTTTTTTAGGTTTTCCTAACATTATTTTTGCATCTCAGATTATTAGGAATTAGAGTTTCCAGATCTTTTATTAAGCAACTGTCATGTGGTTCCTTTTGATGATGGACAGTAAATAGTATTATGATCATTTTTTTTGAAGTATAATTTACATGCCCTAATATCAATATTTATTCCTTTAAAGAGTAATGGACAATGCTTTTGGCTGCAGTTTCATAAAAGTCATCAAGCTTTTAATTTTCTTTTATTTTTATTTTTTATATTTTTAAAGATTTTATTTTTTATTTTTAGAGAGAGGAGTAGGGAGAGAGGCAGAGAGGGAGAGAGACATCTATGTATGGTTGCCTTTCACCTGCCTCCAGCTAAGGACCTGGCTGGAGACCTGGCTTGCAACCTGGTTATATGCCCTGGCTGGGGACATGTATAATTTTTGACTCCCTAAATATTTAACTATTAACAATTAACTGTTTTCCAGAAGTCTTATTAATAAGAGAAACACTAGATAACAGTCAATTCATACATAGTTTGTATGGCATATATATTATTTTCTGTATTCCTACAACAAAGGAAGCCAGAGGAAAAAAATATTAAGGAAAACATAAAAAAGAGCAAATACATTTACAATATTTATTGAAAAAATGCTACATACAAGGTCTGTCCAGAAAAAGTCCAGACATTGTTCATATAAGGAGAATGGTTTATACAACATTGATGTAACCTGGAAGCCAAGGCAAGTGTACTGGAATGTGCATGCATGAACCATGGTGACTTCACTGTACTAGTCAGTGGGGCAGTAGATGTTGAAGGAGCATGTGTATTGTGTGACTGTTGTATTCCAAATGACTGAGTGAGAACAAATCTGCATCAAATTTTGCCTTAAGCTTTAACATCCCTCTGCCAAAATGATTCAGATGATTTAGAAGGCCACAGCTATGGGCAACAAGTTATCAGCAGCTTCATCATGAAAGTATGTCAACTCATGCATCATGCCTTGTACAGAGATTTTTTTGTGAAACATTAAATCACCCAGGTGGCTCAGACCCCCTATAGCCCAGGTTTGGTGTCTTGTTACTTCTGGCTTTTCCCAAAACTAGAATCACCTTTGAAAAGATAGAGATTTCAGACCATCAATGAAATTCAGGAAAATATATGATGGGGCAACTAATGGCAATTGGGAGAACTGTGTGAGGTCCCAAGGTGCTTACTTTGAAGGGGGCTGAGGTGTCATTGTCCTGTGTACAATGTTTCTTTTATTTATATCTTCAATAAATTTCTCTATTTTTCATATTACATAGCTGGATACCTTCTGGACAGACCTCATATAAGTGGAACTATGCCATATAAACTGTTCAAGAGTTGACTGTATTTTTCATTTAGCTGATGATAGTCTGACTTAGCCAAATCACAAACATCAAGTGAAAAAAGGTCTTTGAGTATTAAAGAAAAAATAAGAGCCATTTACAAAATTAATGTACTTGCAAATAGCCAAAGGCCAGATAAACCTATACATAATGCTAAGACCAGTAACTTAACAAACTGGTTATTTGCTGTTCTCAGGTAACTTTCATGATTCATTTCCAATTTGGGGAAGCATGTCAATCATGAAAGGAATGGCATAGGACCAAGCAAATATGACTCGAAGGTTCTGCTTATGTAGGCAGAGCTGATCTGTCTTCAATGATTAGGGAGGCTGGAATTGTTTAGCATGGAGCAAAACACAATTATCTTATACCTCAAGGCTAGTTTACACTGTATAATAATTGATGCTGATATTTATGAATATAATTATATTGCATAGGCTCTTTTGACAAGTAGGTATGTATATGATTACTTTATACCTGTGCAAATGTTGTTGTGTTTAAAATTAGTCTCTCTCAAAGTATGAGGGAAAATCACCTGTAATTTTACCACTCTGAGGTAAACATAAACATTTTGAACATAGATATATTTCTTTTTTTAAATTGGTACTATACTATATATATGTAATATAAGTGCCTGACAAACTTTTTTATTATAATGTTAGCATCTGACATTAAGCTTTGAATTGCTGAGGTACCCATTTTGAAGACAGACATTCATCTGGAATAAACTACTGTCAGTTTTATGACAGTTACTAACAAATCATCTAGAGGCTCCCCTTTCAGGAAGTCTTGTTTGACCTACATAACAGACTGCTTAAGTGACCGGGGCTCTTTTCCCTTCCCACACCTTAATTCCTGCTCTTATGTTTTAAATTCACTAATAAAGCGTAAACCCTCAAAGCCCTAGGCATCCCACCCTCAACCCGATAAAGGCAGAACCCAGTTTAAACAGCCTTTTCTCCCTCTACTCACAACCTTATGCCTGTACCTTCCAACGTCTGTGAGGAGTAAACCTTATCTTTTCAGCGCCCCCTGATGGTTGTTGCTGACTTGTGTCTTGCAGTCATGAGAGGGACTAGGGCTGGTGGAGCCACAAGGTTGACTCTCACTGGGGGGATGTTTATGGGGCCTCTCAGAAGTAGTACAGGTCCAATTGAGTTCTCGCAGGTATTCTTTGCCAACAGCAACATGAAAAAAATGTAGTTCTGCAAACTATCTTTTTTAGAAGTGATCATTATTCTATTTATATAGATGTTTTCTCAGCAGCTGATTTGTGACTGCTGTGTTGAATACTTCTATTGAGGATATACAGTAATTTACTGACTGCATCCCCTAAAGTTTAACACTTAGGTGGCTTCCAGTTGTTCACTACCATAAACAATGTTGCAGTGCATGTACTTTTAGTTAGCCTGTTATGCTCTATGCTCTTTGATAGCACCTTTAGAATCAAATCCTGGAAGTGGAAATGCTGTCCTAGAATAGGTGTAATTTTAGTTATCCCATTGTTCTTATGTGAATTTCCTATTGCTGTTATATAACTTAACACAAACTTGATTTAAAACAACAAAAATGTGTTATAGTTCTGGAGAACCTAAGTCCAAAAGTTAAGGTGTCAGCCAGACTGCATTTCTATTTAGAGGAGAGTCCGATGCTTTGCCTATTCTAGCCTCTAGAAGACACCTGCATTTTTTGGTTTGTGGCCCCTTCCTCCACCTTCAAAGCCAGCAGTGTAGAATCTTCAAATCTCTTTCCCTCCGACCCTGCTTTCCCTGTTCTCTTTTTTCCAACTCTGACATTCCTGCCTTCATTTTTGCCTTGCAAGGGTCCTTATGATTACACTGAGCCCGTGTGGATAATCCAGGATAATCTCCCCATCTCAAAATGCTTAATTTAATCACATCTGCAAAGTCAATTTTGACATGTAAAGTAGCATGTTCACAGGCTCCTGGGATTAAGACAAATATTTTGGAGGACCATTATTCTAACTACCACAGTCTTCCAAAAGGCTGTGGTATAATATTCCTTTTAGCAGTGTATGAAGATTCCTGTCACACCAAAATTAAAAAGATTCTGGGCATTAAAAAAAAAAAAAAAAACTTTAAGATTCAACAATTAAATATTTCCTATCAAATTCCCTTTTTTGGCATTAATTTTAGCCATAGTAAGACTTATTCTTTTTAATATACTTATTGACAATTTGAATATTGTTTTGTGAATTGTTTGTTCATACCCTTCTTCTTTTTTGGGGGGGTATTTTTAATTTTTTCATTCATTTGTAAACATGTCTTTTTGTTACGTATGTGAAATTTTATTCAAGTTTGTTTAATTTAAAAAATCTTTTGAGATATATAAATTATTAAAATGTTCTGAGGTTTAATTTGTCAGTGTTCTACCTAGCATTTAATTCTTTAAGTTTAGAAAGTTTTCCCAACATCTCTCAAGATGATCACTATTAATCTGTACTACCTAGTAGATTTGATATGCTTTTATTTCACATATTTAATTGTTTTCAATGCTGTTGGAATGAATTTTTGGTTTTGCATGAGGTAAAGATCTGACTTTATATCCAACAAATTAAACTTTGTCATCTTTTTATCACTAAGCTACTATCTTTTTCACATACCATATTTATGGTTCTCATGAATGAATGTTTCTGAACTTTCTGTTTTATCTATTTGTATCTTTTTGTGTCAATACTTCACAAAATAATTTTCTAGTTTTATATTTTTAATAATTGGCAATTTAAGTTTTGCCTCTTTCTATAGTTAATATTTCAAAATTGTTTTTATATCATTATATCATGGTCAAATTTTCCCATATTTAATAGGCAATGTAGTTGGATTATTTTTTCAATATTGATCATATTTAGGACACTCAATAACTTTTATGATACTCTTCATCTAAAATTTTAATACATTTCATAATACATTTATTCTTATGTATTTTATTTATGTTTTTTGTTTGTATTCTGAATGGAATTTTTCCATTATATTTTCTAATTGGTTATTGCATGCATCTAAGAAAACTTGAATATTGCATACTTATTTTGTTAACCACTTATTTTGTAGACTCATTTATTAGTTTTAATCTTCTCTTTTTATGTTGCTTTTCTTCCATTTTCAGTTGGATAATAGTATCATTTGAAAATAAAAATTATCTTGACTGTTCATGTACAATAGCATACATCCTATTTTGGATTTCTTATTTATTATACTGGCTATTTTTATTACACTAATATATATAATGACATAGAAATGATTTCAATTGGATAACTATCAAGTTTAGATTCTCTTTAAAGACTTGTATTTTAAAGGATTTATTTATTGTTAGAGAAGAAGGAAGGGAGAGAGAAAGAGACAAAGAAACATCAATGTGGGAGAGACCCATTGAGACACTATCAATCAGTTGCCTCTTGAGCACCCCCAACTGGACACTTGGCCCACAACCCATGCATGTGCCCTGTCTGGTAGTCGAACCAGCAACCTTTCAGTTCGCAGGTTGATGCTCAATCCATTGAGCTACAGCAACCAAAGCTAAATTTTAGATTCTTTTAGAGAAATGCTATCTTTATATAAAGATGGATGTTATATACATTAACCATTTCCCCTATTTTTTTTCATTTCCCCTATTTTAAGTAATACTAAAATTAGTTTCTTTTTTCTACCATAGATCAAAAAGAATGACTTTAGTGACTTTATTGTAATTCACTGTGAAGCTAGCTTTAAGCTATGTTTAAACACAACTCAATGTGATATGCCTGCCTGAGGCAACTGACATTTCAAACTGTGATTCTTTTCACCCCCAAAGCAAAGAAGGTCTGCTCTTCCTGTAGTAGGAGTTATTTAAATGAAGTTGATTTAAGAGGTCAGAATCCAATTTGCGACTTCTGAGATGCTTTCATTTGCATTACAAGTCATTTGAAGATCTGGAAGTAATTGACTAAAAAATATTGAAGAAAGACTGGAGTAAAACATTTGAACTCTTGCTTTTTTACTATATGATCATCTGGGCAAAGGGAATGAAAATTCGGACAAAATAATTTTAAGTGGTAATCAATAAGATTTTATAGAGGAGATAGTAAGTTATTCACTAGAACAAACGTTTCAGTCACTATCAGTGCTTGAGAATTAAGTGCCAGATACGTGATGGCCAAGTCATATTATGAATGGCAATTCTTTCTTGTTTTCCAGGCCAGGGAATAAAGGAACTAAAACTCATCAGTCTTGGTCATTTGGTCTCAAGATAATTCCCTGGTGGTCAGCATCACAAATTGAATAGAAATCTGAAATCCAATATCGCAATTAGCCAAACTCAACCAAATGTAAAAATTCTTTTGCTAAATTTAGTTTCACACCAAAGTAGAGTAGTTTCTTTAAAAAAAAAAAAAATCTCCATATTTACATGACCTTCTTTTCTCTGTGCCTCTGTGTGTCTAAATTTTCATTGTTTTATAAGGACTTCAGTTATTAGTTAGAGTTCACCAACTTCCAAATCCAGTAAGACCTCATGACCTCATTTTTTTAAAGATTTTATTTATTATTTTTAGAGAGAGAGGAAAGAAAAGAGGCAGAGAGGGAGAGAGACATCAATATGGTTGCCTTTCACCTGCCTCCAGCTACAGACCTGGCTGGAGACCCGGCTTGCAACCTGGTTATGTGTCCTGGCTGGGAATTGAACCAGCGACCTTTGGGTTTGCAGGTCTCTGTGTTATCTACAGTGCCACCAGCAAGGGCTTCATTTTGTTTTTAATTTTTTGTAATCCTCACCCAAAGACATGTTTATTTATTTTTAGAGAGAGGGAGAGGGAGAGGGAGAGAGAGGTGATAGACCTCCATGTGAGTGAGAAACATATACCATATATGACCTGATCAGGGATGGAATACACAACGTAAGTACATGCCCTGACCTGATCGAACCCGCAACCTTTTGGTGTATGGGACAGCTCTCCAACCAGCTGAACCACCCAGCAAGGAAACACTGCATTGCAATTACATTTGTAAAGAACTTATTTCTGAATAAAGTCAGATGGACAAGTATCAGTGTTTAGAACTTGAACATACATTTTTTAGGGATACAAGCTGACCCATAATAGCACTTACCTCTACTTTTTTTTATCTTCCCCAAATCTTTCTGTTTAAAGATATCCTTCTCAAATTTTCTTCTTAGTGACCTTGTCCCAAGTATTATTTTTCTCTCATGTGTCTTCAAACTTTATCTCTTTCCCGGCTATTTCTCAGCATATAAACAAACATATTCAAGTGTCCATCTTAAAAGCAACAAATCCTATCTCAACCCTCCATTTGTTTTTATCTCCTACCCCTTCTCCTTTCTGCATCCCTAAATGTGTGTCTTATATTCGTGTTTAAGCTGTCTCCTCTTTAACTCACTCTCCATCTATTGCAATTTGAGTTCTCTCCCACCGCTGCGACTGCTTTTGGCAAGATTTTAATGTTCCTTCGTTATTAAATCAGTGGACACCTCTTTATTCTTCTATTATAAAACTTAATACCTCATTGGGTGTTTTGATCATCCCATCTTCTTCAAACCAGCCCCTTCTGATTAAATCCTTTGATTTCCATAGTATTTAACTTTTGAGATGTTTCCTGTCTCTTAGACTGCTTAGTATTCTCAGAAAACTTTTCCTCCTCTACTCATTTTAAATTTTGATGCCCCTCCTCAAATAATTTATCTTTCTTTTTGTCAGTCAGTAGACCTTTCGTGGTTAGGCTTATTTCCATGCCTGCCTTCCACACCACCAGTATAGTACTGACCTCCCACAATGGATGTCTCCAGGCTGTATTTCTTCTCTGAGCTGCAGTTTTATGTATGCAGCTGGCTGTGATACAGCATCCTTTGGGTGTCTCACAAGCACTTCAGATGCAACAAGTTAAAATTGTATGTACCAGCTCTTACTCATGAACTTACCTAGCCATTACCCTAGTGAGAAACTTGAGTTATCTGTGTCTTTTACCCAATATCTGGTTTTCCTATATATTAAGGCTCTCTATAATGGTTTCCACTTAGTCCTCTTTTCTCTACCATCGCTTGAACTGATTTAAATTGAGCCCTATATTTTCTTCCTGAATTCCACAGTTATTACATCTTATCCAATCTAAATCATTTTCTACATTGTTGCCAGTTCGATTTGCCAAAATGCTATTTGATGATGCTATTCAACTGAAATTCCTTTTTGTGTCTCAATCATAGTTTTCAAGATAAAAATTCCAGACTTCTAAATGTCCCTTATTTAGCCACATCTTTTCTGTTTCATCCTGCAAATCTCATTCATGCTGAAATATTTTCACCTGCTTGGATGTGCCATACTATGTCTTCTATATAAAAATGTTCTTTTCCTACTCTGCCCACTAATTTCTATTCTTCTCTTACATCCCTTAAGGTTGAAAGTCTTCTCTGACCCTAAACCCCCTCAGACGATTTTGATTCATCGCCCTTTTATGAATCTTTTATATACTTCCACTAAATCATGTCCTTACCTCTGTGCATCTACATAGATGAGATTGCATTAAAAAAATATTTCCAGAAATTAGCATTCTGTCTGAAACATAAAATTCAATCAAAAAATTTTTATGAATGATTGAAGTCACCGATATGGACAACATTGATCTGAATATAGAGTAAGGAGAAAAAGTGACCAATATTGGATCCTTGAGGGAAGACAAGCATTTAACAGGTAGGCAGAGGAAGAGACTGAACAACAGAGACCAAAAGATGGTCAATTTCTCCAAAAAGAGGAGAACCCGGAGAAATGTGAACTTGGTCAAACATGCCAATATGTCTAGGACAGTGCTGAATTACACCTGTTATATACTCCTGTCCAGTTTAGCATCGTTTCAGGTTTTTCATTTTTACTAAGGCACTGTTCTGAATAATTACATTAAAATAACCTGGGGCGTGTTCAGAGTAATAGACGCCCACATCTGCTGCCCTGATTCCTGCAAAGACACTCCTCTAGCTACTGGGAGTCTTTGGCAGCTGCTAGCTCTCAACTAATTATTTCCTGAATACTTAAATATAAAATCTGTTAACCTATTTTTCAAGGATTGTGCTTGACCTACCTTGTCTCATTTTATGACTAAAAAATAATCCCACATTGGAGAATACATCCAATGATAAATGCAGGGATATAACGGCCTGTCTTTTCCCAATTTTGGAAAATCATAAGAACCATCTCTGCTTCAGAACCCCACCAGGGAGCAGATAGGACCTTTGTTGTGATTGTATTTCTGCTTAGTTTCCCTCTACTCAGCTCTCCTTCCTTTACCTCTACCACATGTTTTGATCCTAAGAACACACTCCTATAAACATCCCATGTTCCATTCTTCATCTCTGAGTCTGTTGCCTGGGGAACCTGATCAGTGCCAATCTGCACTCTCCACTTCTAGCTGCCGCCTTGATCTTATCAGGTAAGATGTAAGATTTAAGTGCAGTTCACAGACTTCTCATGTTGACATTTGGTGAAATATGAAATATGACCAGAGATAACCTGAATTTGTGTGTTGATCCTTCTCAGGTGCAAAACCAATACCTCCCTTTCAAAGGCAACATAATGGTGCTCACTGATAAAAATGAAGCATTTTAACTCATAGGTCAAATCTATTTACCTGTAGCCTAGAAACAGGTAAGTCTTTGTGGCTGTAGATGGTGATAGAAGTATTTTAACAATGATGCTCCTGACAACACCTGGTATTGCAGCCGATTTGTGATGTGGCTTGTGCAACAACATGCAAAATACCGAAGACTACCAGGCCATTAATAAGCAGTTAGTGGAAAATGAAAAATTATTAGTTGGTGTGCATGAAATATGTGCAGGAAACACAGCTAAACAGTCCTGTTCTAGAGTTCATAGACTATAATAAACGTTATTTTTACAACTGTTTCATCACTTATTGTGTAATAAATTACTTTATAATTTGATTAAGTATTCCTTTCCAATAATACATCTTTTAAGCAGTAATGATTTAAAGAAGGTACGTGCTTTACTTAATAAAAAAGTAAGTCCAGACTTTGCATTTCTCAAAGAAATTGATGATAATCAGAATGTATTTTGCACAAAATGTCAATATTACAACCCATGATCCTTTAAAAACACAAGTCTATTGTAAAAGTAAAATCATCTATTTCAAAAGTTGGTAGCTAGTTCAAAAGTTAGAACACAGAAGACTGTGTCCAAACCTGCTGATTTTACAAATGCACTTTTAGAATTCCTGTTTATACATCACCCTAGAAAGCACAATATTTTTTCATGTAGCTCAATTCTTCCAAAATAATTTCTGGCTCATTTTTAATTCAAACTTTTCATTTGATAATTCACTTTATCAGTGAATAAACAGTATTAGAGACAGATAAGAAATTATTCAAGAATGTAAACATGCTAGTTTTATTAGCAGAAGAATGTCACAAATAGTCAAATGTTTATAATGTTACATTAATAGAAAATTACATTAAAATACAATCCCAGTGAATTTCAATGATGATTTAATTCTTCATTTAATTCATGGAATCAGAGTAAAGCTTTTGGGAATTTATTATGTAAAAGGTGAAACAGCTAATACTTTCAATGTTATAAGTTTAATATTAAAGTTTCCCACTAAAAATAAAATTATGGGTTTAAAATGATAATGCAAAAAGCAGCCTTGTGGTAAAAACAATGTTCTTAGTAAATTAAAAAACCTATGGAATAGCATTGGATGTGGAACCGCCACATGGTGTGCAAATGCATCCAAAAAAGAGCCCTGATATTCTACCAATCCAAGTAGAATCATTGTTGTCAAAATGTGGACATACATATACAGGGTGCACACGATCAATTGGCAAAATTTTAGTAAAATAAACATACCATGAAAGTGTTATATTTTGAAATAAATTTAATCTTATATGTAAAAACATAAACATAGTCATTATTTTTTAAATTGTTCAAAAGAGCCCCCATTTGCTGCAATAATAGACTCAATTTGACTTCAGAATCTTGAGCACTCTTTAACTTTTCTTTATCCATGGACAATCTTAGCTTTAACAGCCTCTCTATTAGAATGACGTTATTAACTTCTCTCTCACAAATGCTGCATACATAATAGTCTAAAGGATTTGTATCTCGTGAACTAGGAGGCCAGATTTCCTTTGACTAGAATTCAGGAACATTGACAATGAGAAATTCTTGCACCTTTTTGGTATTATGTGCTGGTGCACCATCTTGTGGGAAGATAAAATAATGTCCACTGCAACTTGCTTAATCTATGGCACAACTACTTCTCTCAAAACATCAAGGTAAACATCCTAGATCTTCATTGAGAACCTCCTGGATTCTGTATACAATATCTAGACTTGCGTGATCCTTGCATACCTTATGTGTTTTTCCTTGTTGGTGTGGTGACATCAGGATCAGCATCATACACCTTCTTCACGTTGTAAACTGTATGTAAAAGGATGTTATCGAAGTCCACAATTTCCTTAGCAGTTCACCCTGCATGCAATCCAGAAACTATGATTGCTCTAACATTGTATTGTAATCCTTTGACATGATGGTTGCTCTCAGAATTTAATACTTTATATCTGAAACAATGATATTAAATCATAACCTTAGAAACATAGTTTTCCAAATTAATAAGAAGCATGTGAAATGAGATGCAAAGTTATTGCCAATTAATTGCGTGCACCCTATACATACAGGACAATTAACTTAGAAAGTTGTGATGAAGCCTATGCTGAATTATAAAACATATTTTAGAAAGTAAGCACTTTCTTTCTTTATCCTTCACCATTCAAAATGCTTGAGCTTTTGAAGAGCTATTACATCTAGAGAGAATAAAGCTTAGAAGACAGATTTGCAGCATCTAAATTTAGTGGAACATTAAAACAATCATAGATGACTTATTCGACAATTATAGTAGAACGGTGCTCAGAATGGTGGCAAAAGATAGTGTTTGTGGAATGTTGGGGCAAATATAATTATACATGTGTGGCAGCCATGAAATGGGCCTGGCAGAGCCCCAGTTTCAGCTGAGCTCTCTGTCACTCAGCCTTC
The DNA here is from genome assembly GCA_004026585.1 of Noctilio leporinus. NCBI lineage: Eukaryota > Metazoa > Chordata > Mammalia > Chiroptera > Noctilionidae > Noctilio > Noctilio leporinus. Next base: position 7,544 of record PVIW01008087.1, on the reverse strand, counting down.
CTTCCTCTCTCCTCACTGGCACACACTTCCATTGCAAATTGGCCATTCTCCCAGCCTTCCTTAGGTCTCTTCCTGTTTTCTCTCATTCTAGTCCCTTAATTAAATCCTTCCACATTTAATCCCATATTTGCATCTCCTTTTCAGAAAACTGGGACTAACAGAACATTTCATTCTGAAAAGTAGACTTGATTTTATCCTTCATTTAATAATTTGCTTTTTGCTCTGAGCTTCTCAGGACTTCAGCATTCTTAAAGAGTATTTTTTCAATTAATAATCTTTTGACATAGAAAGTCAACTGATAGTGTCAACACTTCAAATTTCCTAACCATAAAATGCAAATTTATCATTCAGACCAGGGAATATTTGAGCGTGAAAGTGCTAAAATATTATATAATTTGTTAATTAAAAACTTTTTTCAAAAGTTAAATTCTTTCTAAAAATATAGAAATACCACATATTTGTGTCCATAAAAAAAAATTATATTGTGAAAGACCTTTATGGATTGTTTAACTTTATTGAGGTATAAATGATATGTAAAAATTTCACACATTTTATGCATACATTCTGATAAGTTCATACATATGCATATACCTATAATACAATCATCACAACCAAGGTACATCTGTCACCTCCAAAAATATTCCTGTGCACTTTATTTCTTTTGAAAGAACACTTTATATGAAGTCTACCCTATTAATATATATTTTTAATTAAATTTTATTGTTGTTATATTATATCCATTCCCTTTTTACTCCCCTCTGTCCCCTTCCTCACCCACCCACTCCCCCCCAGAGTTACTCCCACATGTTGTCCATGTCCATGGTTCTAACATATTAGTTTCTGGACTAAATTGCTCCCCTTCTTTGCCTCCTCCTCCCCCCTCCCCACTAACCACTGAAGGTCTATTCATTGTATTCATGTATCTGGTTCTGTTTTGCTTGTTGTTTGTTTTGTTCATTAGTGTCCTATAATGGGTGAGATCATATGGTATTTGTCTTTCACTGACTGACTTATTTCTCTAAGCATAATACTCTCTAGTTCCATCCAGGTTGTTGCAAAGGGCAGGAGTTCCTTCTTTCTTTCTGCTGTATAGTATTCCATTATGTAAATGTACCCTAGTTTTTTGATCCAATCATCCACTGATGGGCACTTAGGCTGTTTCCAGTATTTGGCTATTATAAATAGTGCTGCTATGAACATAGGGGTATATAGATTCTTATGAATTTGTGTTTCAGGGTTCTTTGGGTATAGTCCAAGTAGTGGAATTGCTGGATTAAAAGGCAGTTCTATTTTTAGTTTTTTAAGGAAACCCCATACTGTTTTCCACAGTGGCTCCACCAGCCTGCATTCCCACCAGCAGTGCACCAGGGTTCCCTTTTCCCCACATTCTCACCAACACTTGTTTGTTGATTTGTTGATGATTGCCATTCTGACAGGTGTGAGGTAATATCTTATTGTGGTTTTAATTTGCACCTCTCTGATGACTAGTCATGTTGAGCATTCTTTCATATGACTTTGGGCCATTCAGCTACCTTATGTCTTTTGATTTCTGCATTTAATCCATTTGCATTTAAGGTTATTATTGATTGATACTTATTTATGGCCATTTTGCCCCTTTGTACCTATGTTCCTCTCTGTCTTTCTCTGTTTCTTCATTTTTTTCAAGCAGATCCTTTAGTATTTCTTGCAATGCTGGTTTGGTAGAGATGTATTCTTTTAGTCTTCTTTTGTCTGGGAAACTCCTTATTTCTCCTTCCATTTGAATGAGAGCCTTGCTGGGTAGAGTATTCTTGGTTGCAGACCATTCCCTTCTGGCTTGTATTGTTTCTGTTGAATAATAATTTGATAACCTTATTGGAGCCCCCTTATATGCTATTTGCTGTTTCTCTCTTGATGCTTTTCAGATTCTCTTTATCTTTGAAATTTGCCATTTTAATTATAATGTGTCTTGGAGTGGGTCTGTTTGGATTCATCCTCATTGGGACCCTCTGTGCCTCCTGAACTTGAGTAACATTTTCACTCATCATGCTAGGGAAGTTTTCTATCATTACTTTTTTGAATAGGTTTTCCATTCCTTCTTTTTCTTCTCCTTCTGGTATCCCTATGATATGGATATTATTGTGTTTCATGTTGTCCTGAAGTTCTCTTAAAACCTTTTCATTCTTGTTCAATCTTTTTTCATTCTGTTGCACTGTTTTGGAATATTTTTCTAGGTTGTCTTCCAGCTCACTGATATGATTCTCTGCTCCCTCTAGCCTGCTGTTGATTCCTTCTACTGTATTCTTCAGTTCAGAAATCGTATTCTTCATTCCTTCTGGCTCTTACTGATAGTTTCTATGTCCTGACGTAGTTCTCAGTAAGTTCCTTGTAGCTTCCCTGGAGTTCTTTGTAGTTCCCCTGGTGTTGTTTGTAGTTTTCTTTGATCTGGCTGAGCTCATTGAGCTTCTCTATCATCATTATTTTGAATTCCATATCTGATAGTTTGCTTGCCTATGTTTCATTTAGTGACCTTCCTGGGGATTCCTCCTTCCTTTTGGTGATGGACTGTTTCTTTTTCTCCCCATTTTTAGGTTTCTTTGTAATCCAATCAGACTGTGATCAGTTGCCAGGCTAAGGAACTGCTAGGCTGGAAGGATTGATTTAGTTGTCATCCTATCAATCTGTGATCCACCACCAGGTACAGATGCTGCTTGGGGGGATAGGCCAATTCAGTTGTAAATCAATAAATCAGCAACCAAACTCAGGCCCTGCTGGGCTAGACAGAGAGGTTCAATTGTAATCCAATGGATCAGCCACCAGCTCAGGTGCAGCCTGGTGGGGCAGATTCAGATCTAAATCAATGAATCTGTGATTAGCCACCAGGCTTATGTGGCACTGGGCTCGACTGTAAGATTCTATTGTAAATCAATGAATCTGTGATCAGCTGCCAGGCTAAGGGATCACTAGGCTAGACTGAAAGATTCAGTTTTATTCCAATGAGTTTGTGATCAGTCACCAGGCCCAGCAGCCAGTGGGCAGGACAAAGCAACTCAGTTGTGAACCAATGAATCCACCATCAGCCACCAGGCTCACTTGCCACTGTGCAGGTCTGACTGATGCAGCTATAAGTCAGTGAGTTTGTAATCAGCTGCCAGGCCCAGGCTCTGTTGAGCAAGAAGGACTGACTCAGTTGCAAAGCAATGAATCTAGGATCAGCTACCAGGCTTGCACGCCACTGTGCAGGACTGTCTGACCCAGCTGTAAGTCAGGGAGTTTGTAATCAGCCACCAGGCCCAGGCACTGCTGGGCAAGAGATATCTCTTCAGGTGCCAACCATTGTATCTATGCTCAGACACTGCTGGGCGGGGAGATTTATTTAGATGTAACTCAGAGAATTGTGATCAGGTGCCAGGCTCAGGCACCACTGGGCGAGGCAGATTGTTTCCAGTGGGCGGGGCTTTGAGGACCCTCATAGGGAAGCCACGGCGCAGCGGGCGCAGTCCTCGGAATGTGTGAGCGATGAGTCAGCACCTGGATCCCCACAGCCGCTTCCCCACTTCTCTCCTCCAAGCCACCACTGCAAACTCTCTCCACGTGTCTCCAGTCCTCGCTGCCCTCCCTCTGCTGGAGCCCAGGGTAGGTAGGTACCAGTGTATTTTCACTGTGGTCACCCTAGTTGTTCTCCATCTCCAGCGCTTTCTTAGGCTAGTGAACTCCACGGCTTTCGCCCTTCTCAGCTGGATGCTGCTCTGCTCTCCACTGTGTTGCTGTAGCTGGGACACCCAGCTGGGGGACCAGAACCCCCTCTTCTCAGGTGGAGCCCCAGCTCCGTCCCTTTTGCTGCTGCCTCCAGTGGGGGCCCAGCCAGCCCTCTCGTGTTTCCGTGATTCCTACCAGTCACGTTGTGATTCAGCAGCCTCTTCTGTTCCGTCTGTGGTTATAGGATTTCTTCCCAGCTGTTGGTTATTCCACCTGACCTTTTCTCCAAAAAAGTAATTCCAGATGCGACCTGGGAGGAGATTGGTGTAGCTCCACTTACTCCTCCGCCATCTTGCCGGCTCTCACCTCTTAATATATGTTAAAGTGCATAATAGCACATTAACTATAGGTACTATGTTGTGCAGCAGGTTTCTAGAATTTACACATCTTGCATAATAGAAACTTTATATTCATTGAAAAACAATTCCTCATTTTCTTCCCTTGCAAACCATTCTACTCTGCTTCCATAAGCTTGACTGTATTAGATATCCTGTGTAAGTGGAATCATACGGTGTTTGTCCTTCTGTGACTGGCTTATTTTACTTATTGTAATGTCCTCTCAGCTTATCCATGTTGTTACAAATGGCAGAATTTCCTTATTTTTTAAGGCTGGACAATATTCCATTGTATGTATAGACTCCATTTTCTTTATTTGTTCATTGTTGATGGACATTTAGGTTGCTTCCATATCTTGGATATTGTGGACCAGTATTACAATAAACAGAGGTGCGCATACCTCTTTGAGATCTTGATTTCAAGTCTTTTGGATAAATACTGAGAAGTGGCATTGCTGGATTAAGACCACAATGATATATTAGCTCATGGCATTAAGGTAGCTATTATAAAATTTTTTTAAAGCATTGGCAAGAATGTGGATAAATCTGAACCCATATACACTGTAGGTGGGAATGCAGATTGGTACAGCACTATAGAAAAGAGTATGGAAGTTCCTAAAAAAATTTAAAATAGAACTACCCTATAAAATTTTTTGAACATTAAAAAATAAAAGAAACAATTATACTTTATACATATTAACATTCTGTAATAGCTACTGAAACCTCTCTGTTGCTGGTACCGTATCAATTACTAAGTGTTTAATGATAACTTTTTGTTCAATACCCACATGCTTCCTAGAAACCTGAGGGTCTGTGGTTGTATTCAAGGTCGCTTCTGGGAGAGGCACCTGCTAACCAGGGCACGTCTGGGACCTGGCCCCTCAGGTTTGAACTGAAGCAGTCTACTTCAAGGGCTTTACCTATCAGTTCTGTATAAATATTTCCTTTTGCAAAATACATTGCTTCTAAAAATATTTGAAAACTACTGGCCTAGTAATCTCATGTACTTTAAATGAAAAAGAAAATGTTTCTACAAGTATTCTACCATTTACACTTTCAACTCTTGTAAAGTAGACTGTTCCTCTGGATTGCTCCCTTCTCTTTAGTCTGAATTAATTGTATTGTCTTTTTTTTTTTTTTTTTTTGGTATATTCCTAAATAAAGTGGCGGAAGAAGGTTTTAAAATTACTTTATTAATGTGGAGACTTTTGTTTTTTAAGTAGTAATGTGCATTTTGTCTAGTCCCTTCCTCTTCTTTCCACCATTACCTCCCTTCCTCCTCTGATCTGGTCACTTTTAGTCTGTTCCAATCTGTTCCATGTTTCCATGTCTGGTTCTATTTTGTTCCTTATTTTATTTTGTTCATTAGATTCCTCTTATAGGTGAGATAATATGGTATTTGTCTTTCACCAGCTGGCTTGTGTCACCAGCTAGCTTAATATTCTCCAGCTCCTTCCATACTGTTGCATAAGGTAGGAGTTTCCTCTTTCTTTGCTGTGTGGTGTCCCATTGTGTAAATGTACCACAGTTTTTTGATCCACTCATTTACTGATGAGAACTTAGGCTGTTTTCTGATGAGCAGGGACAGGCAAAGGAGGAAAATTGGGAAAACTAGTAGATTAACAATTAAAAATGATTTAAGAAATTAATGTGTATTTTAAAATAGGAATGTAGTGACAATGAAAAGAAAATATGTACTCATGAAAATTAGCATATAGACTTACAGTGATATATTCCATTTGAAAACAATGGTAACACTGAAAAGAAAGAACACAAATCCTTTATGTTTAAAGTTCTGTCAAATTTTGACTGCCAAATAGTGTTTAAAATTAGATATGACCCCTACTTATAGAAATATTTAATCAAAAGATAAATATAATTACAATTAGAATGTTAAAGGATGACAGGACCTAATGTGAGATTATAATAGTTTTGGCCCTAACATTTTTCAAGGGTCTCTGCTACATAAATTATGCCACAGTTATACTTAGCTACTTATGTTAAAGGCTCTGTAACATATTTTCAAAAATAGTATTGTTTTGTAAAAATTTTTAATGTTGATTATTTATTGAGTAACCTTTGCATTAAAAAAACATACTACATGATTTTAAGCAACCTACATATACAATACATTCTACAAGAGGGGAACCCCCAAATAACAGAATTTATTTATAAAAAAATTATATATTTCGTCTTACATGTTTAAACTTCAGTCACTTCCAAGTAACCTTCACTTGATGAAATACATCTATCATGAAATTCTTTCCACTGCCCAAAACAGTTATTAGAATTCATCAATTTTGATGCCTTTCAGTGCTTCTGCCATTTTTTTGTTTGTTTGCGTCACCTCTTCCACATCAGCAAAATGTTTCCCTTTGAGGACTTTTCTTTTTCATTTGGAGATACAAACAAAAAAAAAGTTACTCAGAGCAAGGTCCAGTGAATACAGAAGGTGGGGCACAGAGGTCATGCCACATTTGGTCAAAAACTGCTGAACACTCATTGTGGGCAGGTGCTCATAAATCACCATCATGAAATGGGCGAATGCGTTGAAAGAGCCTTCATAAAAATTCACTGAAGATAGATCAATGGAACAGAATAGATAGCCCAGAAATTAACCCAGGACTCTATGGTCAACTCATATTTGACAAAGGGGGAAGGAACATCCAATGGAGTGAAAACAGTCTCTTCAACAAATGGTATTGGGAGAACTGGACAGCAACATGCAAAAAGATAAAACTAGACCACCAACTTACACCATACACCAAAATAAACTCAAGATGGATAAAGGATTTAAACATAAGCAGTGCCACCATAAAGATCCTGGAGAAAAATATAAGCAGTAAACTTTCGGATATCCTACGCAAAAGTATGTTTACTGATACTTCACCAAGGGCAAAGGAAATCAAAGAACGAATCAACAAATGGGTCTATATCAAATTGAAAAGTTTCTGTTCGGCTAAAGAAAATATCAGCAAAATTCAAAGGGAACCAACTGTATGGGAAAACATAATTGCCAATGATACCTCAGACAAGGGTCTGATCTCCAAAATATATAAAGAACTAATGCGACTCAACACCAGGGAGACAGACAGCCCAATTAAAAAATGGGCAAAGGACCTGAACAGACAACTCACTGAGGAGGAGATACAAAGGGCCCAGAGGCATATGAAAGAATGCTCAACATCACTAGTCATCAGAGAGATGAAAATTAAAACTGCATTAAGATACCACCTCACACTTGTCAGAATGGCAATCATCAGCAAATCAATAAACAACAAGTGTTGGCGAGGATGTGGGGCAAAGGGAACCCTCATACACTGTTGGTGGGAATGCAGGCTGGTACAGCCACTGTGGAAAACAGTATGGGGTTTCCTTAAAAAACTAAAAATGGAACTGCCTTTTGATCCAGCAATTCCACTACTTGGACTATACCCAAAGAATCCTGAAACACCAATTCATAAGAACCTA